>VDFB02322266.1:136761-326057 GCA_007258455.2 Sequoia sempervirens | reverse complement strand
GCCTGTGTGATCTTTGTCAAGTGGGAGATTGTTGGAAATATGTGCCTCAATCTCACAGGCTGAAACCTTTGAAAGAGCCATGTCGGTGTGACATCTTTATTGTCTGGCCGACTAGCAGTTGTAACCTTGTGGTTTGTATAGGTCGTTGAGACAATGCTTCTGTCTTGCCGATTGGTGTTGTTGTTGTAACTTGTGGCATTTGTTGTAACCCTCTATCAAGTGGAGATATCTAGCCAACAGGCCACTCTTATAGGATATCGGGGAGACTCTAGGCGACAAGCGGTTTCGGGGAGAGACTTGGACATTCAGTATGTCTCATATCGACAACAAAAGTCTTGTCGATATGCATTCACTTGTGTCATCGGTGTAACATGTAACTTTGATAAGAACTCCTTGTGACAGTTGGTATGTCTCACCGACAGTATACACATGGAGTATCGAAGTAACATATGGTGGCTTGGTATGAAGTCTTATTGAGATGGTATGTCTCGCCGACAGGGTGTTACACTTGTGGAACATTCAGAGTAACGTCTCAGAGATAGCGGTAAAGTCTTTCCGACTGATGAACACTTCGAAATAACATGAAAGGTTCGATATGATCTCTTGGCGAAAGATGATAGTCTTGCCGATGGAAATGCTAACGTCTATGTGACTTTGGAGACTTCGGTAAGAACTATTAATGATAGCGGTAAGTCTTGCCGACTGTTGGAAACTTCAGAATAACTTGTGAACATCAGTGTGATGTCCTGGTGAGTAGCGATAAGTCTTGGCGATAGTGATACAAGTAATGATCATCGGTATGAGGTCTTGGCGACAAGGTGAAGTATGAGCGATAGCTTTCTGAACTCGGTGTAACCTCTTGTTGATAGTGAGGACTCTTGGTGACAGCTACAGTCAAGTCTTGTGGCATCAGGGAGACATAATTAGTGTCTCACCAACATGCGAATACATTGTGAACACCTTTGACTGATTGGGAGACCCTCCTACGTGGTGTGTCTTCGACCAATTAGAGAAGCCGAATGGGAACCGTTGGAAGTTAGTCTATTGTGGCAGTTCTAAGAGGAAGTTCGACAGACAGGGACGTCATGGATATACTCAAAGATTGAAGATTGTGATCGATTCAATGGATGAATGATCGATGAATAGTTGGGTGAAGAGTTCGAAGGGTGATCAATGTGAATTTTATTATGAGAGCATTGTAATGTGAATGTTCTGTACAAGGTTGGTCATTGTGAATGCTACTGTAAACTAACATCAGAAAGATAAGTCTGATCTCTGTATGTAATCTCCATTACTGTGATACAAAGTGACTTCTCTTGGTGTGGTGGGTTTTTCTCCCATAAGGGTTTTCCCACATAAATCTGGTGTTCATATGTGTATGTCTAATTCTCTGTTTCTATTATCTCTTTCAAGTGCATCTTAATTAGATTGTAATTGTAAAATTTAAAAGTATCTCTACATTCTTCCCTGAGATTTTGACGTTAGGAGAGTTGCTTCCACACTTAGCTTTCCTTACAATCCACTCATCCTAGGAAGCCCATGGTTAGCAACAGTTGATGCATTTATAGGTTGTAGGTCTGGTAAAATGATAATATCCAGTGGGATAGTTACAAAGAACTTGGTTCGTTATCCACCAACCCAACCGTATGCAAACCTTGAGGGTTATAGGACATAATAACCCAACCAAAATAACCCTGGACAAAATAACCTGGTCACAATAACCCAAGCACAAAATAACCCAAGGTCATAGTAACCCAAGCCAAAATAACCCATGGACAAAATGTCCCCATAAGAATATAGAGAAAGGAAAACAAAATTTTTAAATGACCACGGGTTATTCTGTCCATGGGTTATTTTGACCATGGGTTATTCTGTCCATGGGTTATTATGACCTTGGGTTATTTTATCCTTGGGTTATTATGATGGGGTTATTGTGTCTAGGGTTATTGTGGTTGGGTTATTATGTCCTGATACTGACCTTGAGCACACCATTTGGCCCAATTTGGGTGAGGAGGAGGAGGATAACTATTCTCTATAGACACCGATGAGTATAGAGCACAACCCCTTATTGTATGACCAAGATGAAGATGAGCTCATTACTCACATAATCTAAAATGACTGTGGACAACAATAGGACTACCTCATATGCCTACAAGATCCCTTGCAAAGTATTATACCCACCAATTCCACAAAAGATATATCACAACTATTTCATTCATTACTACCTCAACAATGTTTACCCATCATACCAAGCCTTGATCTCTCATCAATTCAAGAGTCATCCAAGGAGTTGGAAATTATGCCAAGGGAGTTAAAAATCAATAATTCCTTGACAAAGGAACAATAGAATTCTCTAAAATCAGTGCTACAAGCACTCTTAGCCGCATATGCATGGGATTAACATGATATAAAGGGAATATATCCTGATTTATGTATGCATAATATTTATATTAATGATGGCTTTAGACCCATTCGACAACCACAAAGATGTATGAATCCTGCTCTTAGGGAGATAGTGGAAGTTGAGCTACAAAAGCTCTTTGATGAAAGTTTTATCTATCCAATATCAAATAGTGAATGGGTCTCACCTTTGGTAATTGTTCCCAAGAAAGGTGGGAAATGGAGAATCTATGTAGACTACAAGGAATTGAATACAACAAATAGGGAAGATCACTTTCCTCTGCCCTTCATAGACCGGGTACTTGACTCTCTAGCTGGGAAGAAGTACTTCTCATTTCTTGATGGTTTCAGTGGTTATCAATAGATTAAAATTGCTCCAGAGGATCAGGACAAGACTACATCTACATGTCCTTGGGGGAATTATGCTTAATCTATTATGCCCTTTGGCTTATGTAATACTCCAACTACCTTTCAAAGAGTAGTACTCAACATATTTTCTAATTATGCACATGACTGCATCGAGATATACATGGATGACTTCACTACTTATGGTGAAAGTTATGGGGAATCTCTCAGTTATCTGGAAAAAGTGCTAAAAAGGTGTAAAGAACACAACCTTTCACTCAACAATGAAAAGTGTTTCATGATAATGACACAGGGAATTATATTGGGAAATTTTATATCTAGCGTAGGAATTCAAGTTGATCCGCATAAAATAGAGATAATATCTACTTTAACTGTTCCTTAGAAACAAAGGGATATTGTGAGCTTCCTTGGTCATGTAGGCTACTACAGGTGGTTTATCAAAGATTTTAGTAAGAGTGTTGCACTACTATTTGTTTTGCAGAATAAGGACATTGAATTTGAATGGACCTTCGAGTGTCAACACTCATTTGAAGAACTAAAGAAAACTCTAACTCAAGCACCACTATTGAGAGGGCCTAATTGAACTGTCCCATTTCATATACATGCAGATGCTTCAAATTTTTCCATTGGAGTAGTCTTGGGTCAGAAGGATGGCAAGAAAGAGTATGCAATTTATTATATTAGCAAGAATCTTCAAGGGGCAGAGTTAAACTATACTGTAATAGAAAAAGGGATGCTTGTCGTAGTTTATGCTATAAATAAATTTAGACACTATATTACTGGTTATCCAGTCTTTGTCCATACAAATCACACAACAATCCGGTATTTGATGAACAAGCCAGTAGTAGGAGGGAGATTGGTAAGATGGCTACTTCTCTTACAGGAATTTGACTTCACCATAGTAGATAAACTTGGTAAAGCAAATGTGGTGACAAATTTCCTATTAAGATTTCCAACACAATCAATTGAAGGAGTGGTGGATGATTCATTTCTCGATGAACACTTGTTTGCTTTACAAGTAAAAATTCCCTGGTATGCAGATATTGCTAATTATTTGGTCATAGGGAAAATTCCACCACATTTCTCACCAAGAGAGAAAAGATAGTTGGTTCACAAATGTTTTCCATACTCTTGGATATCTGGTTATCTATTTTATACAAGGCCTGATAATATCATGAGGAGATGCATCAAAGAAGATGAGATTTTTGATATCATGAGAGCATGCCATGATGAGCCATGTGGAGGTCATTTTGCAACAAAGAGATCAACCTTTAAGATCCTCACAACTGGCTATTATTGGCCTACTTTGCATAAAAATGTTGTTAAATACACCAAAAGTTGTGATAGGTTTCAAAGGATGGGAAGTCCAACCAAGAGTGATGAGATGCGCTTACAACCTTAGTTGACATTGACACCTTTTGACAAATGGGGTTTAGACTTCATTGGGCCAATCTCTCCTATATCTAACAACAAGGAATATATCCTTGTGTTCACTGGCTACTTGAAAAAATGGGTGGAAGTCAAGGCCATACAATTTTCCAGAGATGGAAATGTGGCTAAGTTTTTATATGAAGATACCTTTACTAGGTATGGAGTACCTAGATAAATAGTCACTGACCAAGGGCCCCAATTTAGTTATGATCTAATTGCCAAGTTGGTTGAAAAATACCAAATTAGACATAAGAAATCAACACCCTACCACCCACAGGCTAATGGTCAGGTGGAAGTCACCAATAGGGATATTGAAAGTATTCTCACAAAGACAGTGTAGCTGCATAGGAAACATTGAGTTTCAAGGTTACTTGAAGCGGTCTGGGCATACAAAAATACATTGAAAACAACCACTGGATTTACACCCTATGAGTTAGTCTATGGAAAGACAACAATCCTTCCTATTGTATTTGAATATAAAACATTGAGGATAATAATAGAATTGGGAATTGATTTAATAGATGCACAAAAGGAAATGCTTCATTCTTTAAATGGGTTGGATGAGATAAGAATGGAGCCGTACATCATATAGAGGTAGTACAACAACAACAAATGAAGTGATATGATCATTATATTAAAACAAAAGAGTTCACTGTGGGGGATTAGGCCCTATTATATGATTCGTGGTTTAAATATTTCAAGGGAAAATTCTAGTCTAGGTGGCTGGGCCACTATGAGATTAGCAAGGCTTACCCTAATGGGACAGTATAACTACACACCATTGATGCAATTTGATTTTCCCTTCTTGTCAATGGCCATAGACTGAAGTTGTATAAAAAGCTATTACAGAAGGATGACTTTATATTTTCACTGATCCAATAATATGGTGCTCTTAATAAACTTGATACATAATTTGATACACATAATCCTACTTCAGTAATACGAGACATACCCAACACTTTTGGTGGCTTAGAGATTGAGTTACACAGCTCAGTCCTCGAGCTCCCTTGGCACTAATTTTTCAGGTTTTTTCTCTCACATGCACACACTGCATGTTATAATAATGTTTAAAATATCTTCAGAGGCACCTGCTATTAATATTCACAAGGGTCCTACTGTCGAAGGGACCTGTAGCTTCACACTATCAACGTTCAAAATGGGACCTGACACTGCAGGTGTCCGTAGTAATGTCTAGAAACTAAAAAGAATATTCAAATCACTTGGCGCTATATTTACTACAAGTTCATTCACATTCATTTCAAATATATTCATGTATCATATCCATCATTTCATACAAAATAAAGTAGCATAATTCTTTTATTGCCCGCTCACATTTCAATTACTTGAGCTGTCAAATTGCCAGCTCATACTCATCATTTTCGTAACATCATATCCACTTGCCATCCATTATTCATTATCTTGTAGTTAATATATGTCACATCGAATCAATGAACAAATATATTCTTTCAGTTTCCACACGCAAAAGATGGTTATTTCTACAAGGCAGTACTTAAGGTATGTTATGATTAATCTAGTTTTCTTTAAGATTTCATGCACTTTTTCATTTAATTCCATGCATGTGGAATATTATATCATTAATTACCACCATTTTGCATTACACCACCTCCAAATCATAAACGTGAAGTGAGGCCACTTCACCAATTAAGTTGGGGGGAGGGTACGCCTTACTCGGTCTTTTTGCCAATCCTTTCAAATTTGCCACCTAGGACCAAATTTAATGAATATTATGACATGCAAAACCCTTAGTTATGTTTTATTTTTGTTGCTATTTCTGCTGCCATTTTCAAAATTGCTAAAAATTGAAACCCTGAGAGTTTATGAGAACTTCAGCTTAGTTAGACTAGAGCTAAACTTAAAAGGGAATTTGCAGTTGCAGTATGATATAGTAGTAAAGATATATGTGGAAATAGAGGTTCTGAAGTGGTAGGGAAGTTCAAAGGTGGTGGGAAGATTGAATTGAATTTCTAGAGTTGAATTTGGTATATTAAGCAGAGAAGAAAACAAGGATGGGAGGAGATGTTATGAGAAGAGAGACAGTGGCTCACCAACAAATTTTGGAGGACGCAATAGTCCTGCCTATCTTCACAAGGGTTAGATGGCTTGACTACTTTATGAAATTAATGGAATTCAGTGATGACTTAACAATAAGATTTGTAGAAACTCTTCAATATGATGAAGCCATGGTAAAGGGAATTTTTGTAGATGCATTTGAAACCACCATTGCATAGGTTACAGGACTACCAAGGACAGGAAAATAATTCCTAGCTCAGTCTGATGCAGTTACGGCTCAAGAAGAATTCTACATAAGAGGAGAGGAATTGGATTTCTCATCACAAGGTATGAAGAGACTTTCTCTCCACTGGTTGTGGGAAATATGTGCCTCTTACATTATTAGATACATTACCTGTGATGGTAGACATAACCTTTTGTATACGACCCTGTGAGAGCCATAAAATGCATGGTTCTATGAACAAGAATCACCATTTCATGCCCACATCAATAGAGCCATTCTAATTAAAAGAAAAACTAGATATGCAAGCTTCTAAACTACAAAAACAAAAAAAATGATTTTAAAAGAAATCAATCTCTATTGGCATCCTAACACCAAGGTCTTGTTCATGCAGTTTTGCTCTTAGATTTGGAAAGCATAGGTGCATCAAGAGGCAATTGGTGAATGGATTAATGCAAAGATGTAAAGATGATATGAGTATGCAAATTCATGGGGGTGAAAATGAGAGAGGAATCCCATTTAAATAGGTGTCTTTGAGGATGGAGAGATGTTTGAGAGGGAAATGTGGGATAAAAGGTTTGCAAGAGGGAAATTTAAATATCCCACATTATGTAATTAATTGAAATGCATGTGAGTGGAAATGATAAAGAAGAGAGACAAATGCATGGTGAAGGGTTTATGAATAATGAAACTAAATAAAATGATTAAATGGATTTTAAATGAAGAATGAAAATGATTAATAATGATTTAATGTTGATTTATGAAAACGATTTATGCAATGAAAATGATTAACGAGAATGATTTATGCTAAGAATGGTGAAACAATCATGAAACGATTTATGAATGATTATGATTTATTATGCAAATGCATTATGAATGATAATGATTGGCTGAACAATTATTTAATATTTTAATGGTTTGATGGTTTAATGAAATGCAATATGAACTCAACAATTTATGCAAATGAAGTGATTAAATGATAATTTAGTTTATTATGAAACGATAATTGATGACTATGATAACGGATTTAATATGAAAAGGATATGAACGATAATGAACGATTATGCTTTATTATGAAAACAGACGTGAATGATGATTCGAACATACATGAACATTTGTGAAACGAATCATGAACGGAAATGAACGGGAATGATTGTTTATGCAAATGATTAGTGAACGACCATGGGACATATATGATCATTTATGTAAACAGATAGTGAACGAGCATGAAATTGTTTAATGATTTGATGAAATGCATGAATAGAAGAAAGTATTGAATGAATTAATTAAGTAAATAATAATATCTATTTAATTAATAGATGAATATTGTGACGATTATGAGGACAAATTTGAGTGTCTACATTTTTCCCCTCTTTGAGACAATGCAGCTTGTCGTGTTGTTTCAAAGAAAAATTGATCAATTGATACATGCCCTAGAGATATCCTGGTAAGGATTATGATAAATATGATATGCCCCCTCAAGAGATTGATCAAACATATTGTAAGAAGATCAATCTCTTGATAGATGTCTAGAAAATGATTAGATACCTAATATTGCACAGCGATAAAGTGGTGATGTACATTTTGATGAAAATGCACAGTTGATGGGCGTAACTGGACAATTGATGGAAATGATCAGTATAGCCGGGTTGATGAGTTGATGAAGCTAATTGAGATGATTAAGTTGATTGAGAATGATGCTTATGCAAGAAAAATCGATACAATGAGTAATTTGATTGATTAAGGGGACATGAGATTTCGAGAAGCAAGTTGATTGATTTGAGATTTGAGTCAAGTGACATATATCAGTTGGATAAAGCAATTGATTGATTTCTCTGTAACAAGAAAGATGAAGAAAATAAAATGCAAGAAATGGTAGATGGAGGAAATGCAAGATGGAATAAAATGAAGGTGATGAAGCCTCTTATTCCTTTTAAGTGTTTTTATCATCATCGAGCTTATTATGTCGCAAATTAGTATAAGCGTCTAGATAACATGAACATCTAGATGACTTGAATATTGTTTGCATTTTTATTTAGTAGTAAAGTATAAGCATCTAGGTATAAGAACCTTAGATGACCTGAATACTTATTGCATAGAAGACACTATCAGACAAGGAATGCTCTCATCCACACTAGACTCATAGGTCCTCGATGGGTTTAGACAACCATGTCCCAAGACGAGTCATCCTGTGAATAAGAAACAATCCACAGACATCAAACAAGTGAACATGCCCCATCCTCACCATATCTAGTCCAAGACATCCTCGAGAAGCTAAAATATATGTCACCAAAGATAAAAATCATAAATCAATCAAAGATAAACAAACAAATCTGCATCATGCTTTGATATATAACTGATTCTTGGTACGATTTTATGTGTTTGATTGGATTTGAAAGAGGGATTGATAGGTATGTTATAATTTTTTGTGTGATTGTCAATCTTGGTGTGTTTTGTTTTTGTTGAAGTTCAAAGCTGCGTGGTGATATGAAAGTGTCACTGTTTTGGAATTTTTGAAGTTATTTTATTTTTTTGGATTTTTTTTAGGACATTTAATGATTTTTTTATGGACATTTTATGATTTTTTTGGATTTTTTAGGACATTTTATGATTTTTTTTAGGACATTTTATATTTTTTTGGATTTTTTCAAGACATTTTATGATTTTTTGAAATTTTTTTAGGACGTTTTATGAGTTTTTTGGATTTTTTTAGGAGATTTTACGATTTTTTTTGGATTTTTTCAGGTCTTTAAAGAGGGAATGAAATGAAATGTGATATATGCTTGGTTGAAGAAACTAGATGCCCCACACTAGAGGTAGTGCAACCATGGATAAATGATAGATCAAATGAAAGATTCACTGCAAAACATGTCACACAAGCAACATATCTTTTTTCAAAAGATGATAATGGTTGGTTGATTGGATGTCAGGAATGATCGATTCCATAGGGCATGATGATGGTAAGTACTTAGGATCACTGATTCCTCTAAGTATGATAAGATTGATGATTGTTGATGATTGATTGAACAAAAGATATGAGGATTGGATAATGTTTTATAGCTAGGCTCAAATATGATTTGCATGATAAGATTCAAGGTTGCAAAGGGACATGATGGCCCACTTGGGATAAATGATAAGGATGTGAACTATGATGGAATGGTAACGTATAAGGATATGAAAGGAAATCCAAAGCATGCATTTGTAATTTTTCCCCTAATCTCATCAAGAACAAAGGAAGGAAATGGGACATGGATTTTGATAAGCTAGGAGATATGGAATGAAAGACTGCAAGGATAAGGCTAATGAATAGGATGATCAAGATCAACTAGATAAGATATGGACACAATGCCTAAGTACTTTTCCCCTATTCCTCATCAAGACCAAGGAAGGGAAGAAAGGATGCATTTATATAGGATGATGGAATAATAGGTGAAGGGATGGAAGATATGGTGTATAGGATAAGATGTATGATGTTCAAGAAGATCCTTAACCTTGTCAAGATCAAAGGTGGAAAGGTAAAGGATGAATGTAAAGAGGATAATGGATATGAATGATAGGATGGATGAAACTTTCCCCCAAGTGTAGAGTGCAAGAGGAATATGGAAGATAGGATATGGATAGGGATAAATGAATATGGAAGGTAGTATATGCATGATAGGGAGATGGAGGAATGGATCAAGCATCAATTTCACAACTAATATCCCTTGAATATGTGCTCTCATAAACCATGGCAAGGAGGATTAGACTCATAAGCATTGGTAGATTAATGGTATGATGGAAGAAGCTAAGGACTTATGCAAAGGTTTGGATTAAAGGAGGATGGGGGATGGATGTTGGATAATGGATAGGAGGTTAGAAGGCTTGTTGATGGATAGATGGAAAGGATGGCAAGATCAACATTGGCACACACCTTGAAGGGTGGTGGATTGATGGAGGAAAAATGGGTTTGGAAGGTGACAAGTTTTTAGATGGACAATTGGAGGAAGCTTTTGGATTAGAAAATTTGGATGCCAATTTAGATTTTATTGCTTCTATGAGACTTTTAGGAATCCACATAGCTTTTGACTTTGATTTTTTCTTTGTGGGCATTTGTGGCCTTTGAGATTTTTCTTTTGACTTGATGGGCCTTTGTGGCCTTTGAATTTTTCTTTTTGTTTATGGGCCTTTGTGGCCTTGAATTTTTTCTTTTGACTTTGGATCAGATTTTCTTTTATTTTTGCATGTCTCTTCGAGGAGACATGTTGATCCTTTGATATGTGTGGATTTTAATATGAAAGCTTTTGACATTTGGCACCCAAATTGCTTCCAAGAGCAATGGGATGGGTGGATGGAGATGAATGATATGGAGGTATTATGGATGGGTTAATGTATGTAGAATTTTGAGAGGGCATGAAGGATGTGTGCCTTTGTTGTTCTTGATGAATAGGAGATGGAGGGATGTAGGGCCCCAATATGGATGGGAGGGTTGATGGACTAGAGTTTGGATGATAAGGACCAAGGATGGATGGAAGGTTTGATGGACTAGGATAAGGACCTAGGATAGATGGAAAGTTTGATGGAATAGGATGCTTGGGTTTATTTTGATGGAATCTGGACTTACAATGGGTACCAATGTCTTGAGCTTGAGGTGTATAACCAAGGCCATGATAATGTGGATTTTCTTGGATATAAAGGGGTTCTAGGATACCTTGTTCATGAAGGCCTAGTCCTTTTCCTTTGTAGTTCATACTTTGAGACATTCATTTTCCAACGAGATATGTATTATTTATGAAACAAGATGCAAGTCTATCGTGAGGTGGATGTGATATGGAAGGAATAACAAGATCTTGGAGCAAACCACTTTGGATAAAAGTGAGGGAACCCATTTGATAGGTAAGGGGCTCATGGATAGCTTGAATAGGTGTGATAGGATCTTGACATGGGGATGATGGGGTACTTTGATCTTGACTTGGAAAATAATCGTTAGGTGTAGGAGATGGAGTAGCTTGATCTTTATCAAGTATGGAATCATCATGAAGTGGTATGAAAGGAATATCTTAATCATGAGAAGGATGAACATCATGATGGAATAAAAGGGTATCCTTGAATGGAGGTATATCTTCATCTTGATGAGGAAGGGAATCCTAAGATTTTGTAGAAAGCATATCTTTATCATCAAATGGTAGGACATCATTGGATATGATGAGAGAACTATCATGCTCTTGGGATGCAATGGAATCATCTTGGATGAAACAAAAAGAGATAAGGGGATCATCATGAGATTCTTAAGAGATGGGATCTCTCAAGAATCTCATGATGGATTGTGGAATTTTGGTATTAGTGGATGGAGTGGAAAGGATACTTTGATCTTGATGTGTAGGGGAGTCTATGCTAGCATGCTTTGGACTAAGAGATTGTCATGACTCATTGGATGCAGATGGTATGATGGGAGAGGGTGGTTGGATAGATTCATTAACTTGGGTTAAAGAATCATGAGGTTTATTTTGACTTATGGGGGATGAAGATAGGTGCATGACATGGTAGGATTGCTCCATATTATTTGTGTTTGAGGACTTAGATTTGGGTTTCTCATTTAGCCTTTGCAGAAAGTCATGGACATTGAACTTGGATGATGTAGTTTTGGGTGAAGATAAAGGCTTACGAGATAATTGCATCACTTCATTCAAATGTTGGGATTCTAGTTGTTTTTCAAGCTCTTTCAAACAATGATCAAGATATTAAATCCTTTGGTTTCGTTCATAGGTCAGGGATGAATATGGAGGATAACAGTTAGACATATTTGGTTGATGGTTTTAGAAATGTTTTGAGGTGTTGCAAATTACCAAGTGTGATGTTTGTTTGAGGTATATTTTTGAACACACACACAAGACATAGCAAACAAAATGTTTGGTTTTAACAATACAAGCACAAGTCCTAAGGTTGGCGAGGACTATATTCATTGGATTCTATGTGGGTTTCCCCAACCACACTTATTCTTAGCGGGTGACTTAGAAGCTTGGCCACACTGGTTCCCCTCCACAACACTCACTTCTCGAGTCAACCAAGCTTTGGGCCCTCATGAATCTCCCATGACAGACTCTTCACCTCTACTAAGAACTGTAAGAATGTGGATGCCTTGGCAAGGACTGTTGCTGCACCAACAAATAGAAAGGTTTTTGGAAAACTACACAAGAGGGTTTTAGTTAATACTCGAGGACATGGCACCTTGCAAGCATACAAAAAGCCACTTAAGGCTTCAACCACTATACTAGGGGCTCTTATATATTTAAAAGTGCTGTAGGTACCTATTTTTGAATGACACGCACGACTAAGCCCTACATACCATGAGGACTTGATGTTTAGTCTCATCCTTTATATACTGGCCGAGCAAAAAATCGGTTGGAGTCGCTCCTCTTGTGAGGCAGTGCCCCTTTAAGGTATAAACACAAAAATAGATGGGTTTGGTTTCTGATAACCAAGTTTGCACAAGGTGAGAGCATACTCCCTACCATCTCAAGCATAGCAAACAATGTTCATTGACCTCCTAGTTAAATCTACATGAGAGAAGACAATTGTTTGTTTTAAAACACCAATTGAAGTGTTTTCTAATCTAAAAGATAGTTGGTTTCAAAATCAAGTCTTTGACGAACGTCCTGCATCAAAATCTCATTAATATTTCATGCCTCCTTTCTTTGACAGCGTATGTTTTGATTTTCAATCTCTGCCAAACAAACCTGCAAAAGAAACCAAATTAATAAAATTAGCTCCAAAACAAAACTAAAATAAAAGAGAATTATCATTCACTCTAGAATATAATCTAAATTAAAATAAATTCATATTAAATTAATCCTAAATTAAATTAAAAAATCAAATCTAAATTTAAATTAAAAGCTAAAATCTAAAAAAAATTAAAAGTTAAATTTAATTTAAAAACTAAAACTAAACATCTAATTTTACAAATTAGAAATTAGAAATATAATTTAAAAGTTAGAAATTAAAAATATAATTTAAAAGTTAGAAATTGAAAATCTAATTTAAAAACTAAAACTAAAAATCTAATTTTAATAATTAGAAGCTAGAAATTAAAAATCTGATTTAAAAACTTAAAAACTAAATATCTAATTTTTAAAAATTAGAAACTAATTAGATTACATTCTATCAAAAATTACCAAATAAACTTTACTCTATGAAAACTAACTTACCTTAACTAAAATAAAGATTAATGACTAAGGGGGCACGTAAAAAGAAAAGATCTTTTTAATAAAATCTTAAAAACTTAAAAGGATAGTAGTTTATTTCATCATTGCAAGAATTTGAAGACTTGGATTTTATAGACGATTGGATATGCAAGCCAGATTGCTTTGAGTGCATAGACAAATTTTGATAAAGATGTAGCAGTAACAAAAGAAATCAATGAGAGAGAGGAGGTTAGTGAAGAGTGTAGCCGAAAATGGAAAATGCCTCTAAAATGACGTTATTGCAAGATACATTCAAAAGGAGATAAAAGTGATTGCAGGATGAAACGCCTTCCCCAAACCTACCAACAAATGATTTTTTTGTAAATCCCTTTTCTCCTGTCACTACACTACCTATTAAGCCCCGAAAGTGCTTCGATGTATTCTATTAGAAAAGTTTTATGAAACAAAAAATTCAGCCACTTGAAACTAATGTATCAGAACTAAATCATATGTGCCATGAAGTGGTGCTTTTGTAGTCATGATGCAGGCCCTCAAAATACAAAGGATTTTTCTATTGTGTTGGAGTTGAATGGACAAAAAATTGGGAATACGTGTGAAATATGCAGTGTTGGTCAATGAGGATGTCAAATTGGTAAACAAGGTAGAACAATTCTCAATGACCTGCAGTGTAATTGAGTCTGGAAAGGATGTTGAGGGTTTTGGTTTCCTTGTTCGATGATGACGATGAGCACGATGGGATTTGTCAAGCAAGGGTTAGTGGTGAGGAAGCAAATAAGGCAATTGCAATATAAGAAAGAAATTGGGGAACTAGTCAGTACCTCGACAAACAGATATATGGAGTTCGCATTTGATTCTCATCCAATACACCTAAGAAATTTCACATGAAAAAATAAAAGATATCCAACACTAGAGTATTTTTCTTGTAGAAAATGTATTGAAGCAAAACCCCTAAATTGAGCAGACACCGACACAATTTCTACTAAAAGATTATTTGAAAGCCATGAGAAAGGAGACTCTACTTACAAAAGATTAATCTAAAACTTTTAAAAGCAAATCTACAAAAACTATAGACAAAAACAACTAGAATTCTAACATTTGAATGAAGTGATGCAATCATCTCGTAAGCCTTTATCCTCACCCAAAACTACATCATCCAAGCTCAATGTCCATGACTTTCTGCAAAGGCTAAATGAGAAACCCAAATCTAAGTCCTCAAACATAAATAATATGGAGCAATCCTACCATGTCATGCACCTATCTTCATCCCCCATAAGTCAAAATAAACCTCATGAGTCTTTCACCCAAGTTAACGAATCTATCAAACCATCCTCTCCCATCATACCATCTACATCCAATGAGTCATGTCAATCTCTTAGTCCAAAGCATGCTAGCATAGACTCCCCTACACATGAAGATCAAAGTATTCTTTCCACTCCATCCACTGATACCAAAATTCCACAAGCCCTTCCAATCTTTGACCAAGATCCCATCTCTCAAGAACCTCATGATGATCCCCTTATCTCTTTTTGTTTCATCCAAGATGATTCCATTGCATCCCAAGAGCATGATAGTTCTCCCATCATATCCAATGATGTCCTACCATCTGATGATAAAGATATGCTTTCTACAAAATCTCAGGATTTCATTCCTCATCAAGATCAAGATAATACCTCCATTCAAGGATACCCTTTTATTCCATGATGATGTTCATCCTTCTCATGATCAAGATATGCCTTTCATACCACTTCATGATGATTCCATACCTAATAAAGATCAAGCTACTCCATGTCCCACCGAGCGTGCCATATGTGAGAGCCATAAAATGCATGGTTCTATGAACAAGAATCACCATTTCATGCCCACATCAATAGAGCCATTCTAATTAAAAGCAAAACCAAAAATGCAAACTTCTAAACTACAAAAACAACAAAATGCTAAATTAAAAGAAATCAGTCTCCATTGACATCCTAACACCAAGGTCTTGTTCATGCACTTTTTCTCTTAGATTTGGCAAGCATAGGTGCATCAAGAGGCAATTGGTGAATGGATGAATGCAAAGATGTAAAGATGATATGAGTATGCAAATTCGTGGGGGTGAAAATGAGAGAAGAATCCCATTTAAATAGGCGTCTTTGAGGATGGAGAGATGTTTGAGAGGGAAATGTGGGATAAAAGGTTTGCAAGAGGGAAATTTAAATATCCCATATTATGTAATTAAATGAAATGCATGTGAGTGGAAATGATAAAGAGGAGAGACAAATGCATGGTGAAGGGTTTATGAATAATGAAAATAAATAAAATGATTAAATGGATTTTAAATGAAGAATGCAAATGATTAATAATGATTTAATGTTGATTTATGTAATGAAAATGATTAACAAGAATGATTTATGCTAAGAACGACTGCGAACGAATGGTGAAATGATATATGGATAATCATAATTAATGATTTATTATGAAACGATTTATGAACGATTATGATTCATTATGCAAATGCATTATGAATGATAATGATTGGATGAACAATTATTTAATATTTTAATGGTTTGATGGTTTAATGAAATGCAATATGAACTGAACGATTTATGCAAACAAAGTGATTAAATGATAATTAGTTTGTTATGAAACAATAATTGATCACTATGACAATGGGTTTATTATGAAAAGGATATGGACGATAATGAATTATTATGCTTTATTATGAAAATGGATGTGAACGATGATGCAAATAGACATGAATGTTTATGAAATGAATCATGAATAGAAATGAATGAGAATGATCATTTATGCAAACGGTTAGTGAACGACCATGGGATGAATATGATCGTTTATGTAAATGGATAGTGAACGAGAATGAGACGGTTTAATGATTTGATGAAATGCATGAATAGAATAAAGTATTGAATGAATTGATTAAGTAAATAATAATATTTATTTAATCAATAAATGGATATTGCAACGATTATGAGGACAAATTTGTGTGTCTATAGACCCATTTCAAATTGTTAATTCATCTTAGGCATAATAGGGTGGTAAATCTACCAAATTTTCTTTATAACTTGTTGAAATGAATGGCCTCAGAATACTAGAAAAGGCAATGTGATACTTCTCTCTCTCATCATTGTTTAGTTCCCCTACTGATAAAAATGAGTCTAAGAATTCAATACCCACAAGTTAAATGGGAAGATTTAAGGGCTGAGGAATACATAGACACTATTAGTTTGTTGGATGCACTCGTAGTGCCTAAGGATACAGGAAACCAAAATGAGGCCCAAAATGAGCCTGAAGAGGAAAACCCCCATGTTTCGCCTATGGCCTCACCAACTTGTAGCCAAGGCGAGCATGAAAAATTTGCAAAGCCAAATATAGGCCGCCCATAAATGAGGAATTACCTTCTTCCTCTAAGTCACGAAAATCTAAGAGTTAGAGAGGCAGTGTATCTACCTCCACTACACCCTCGAAAATAGAAGAAGACACTTCCAAGAAACGTAGGGATACTCAAAAGCAAAAAAAGGAGGATGTTCCTAAGAAGAAAAAGAGTGTTAAAAAGGAAAAGAGAAAAATTGAGGAAGAAGTATTAACACCTAGATGCTATGGTAGGCTCAAGAAATAAAGTGATACAAAAGGAAATGTAGAAGAACAACCTTAGGAAGAATAGCATAAGAAAAAATAACCTCAGGAAAATGTCATCCTTGTAGAAACTAACTCTGAATTGGAGGGGAATGTTCCTGGTAATGGGAATATACCAGTGAAAAAGAGAAGGTATGTAGAGACCACTTTTGATTTTGAATCAGAAGACATATTTGATGCCAAGAAATTCTAGGCAGAAACCTTCCCCATTCCTGGAGATTATGAATAGAGTAATGAGCAGTTTAAGAATGCAGAGGAAGTTTACATTGAAGACATGGATGTAAGAAAGGAACTCCAAGAGGCACTGGAAAAAATCAAACACATGGAGAAATTGTTACAAAATTATGAGCAAAAGGATAAAGAAAGAGAGGCAAAAATGAAGGAGATGGAGGATAAACTGTAGCTATATGGTCATGGCACTAAACTAGATGTGTTGGAACAGTTGGTTGTTACCAAGATAGGGGACAAAGAACTAGCAGTGCCAAATGAGAGACCTCCTCCTCTTAAAACTCCTAATTATCATACAACCTACTCATTTGGATACCAATTGTGGAAAGTAACTGATAAGTTTGCAAAGGAAAAGAAGTGGAGAAAGGAAAAGGAAAATTATGAATAGGAATTGGAAATGAAGGATATGGAACTGAATAAAACAATAGTTTAGTTGGAGGAGATAGCAGATAAGGCTACACAAATAGTCAGGTGTAGGCCTCCGTCGAGAACTTATGCATTGCTTTTACAAGAGGTTTTTTATGTTTTCAGTTCAGTATATTAGTTAGCAAGCATTCAATTAGCATGAGTCAAACTTCTGAGTTTCTTGAAGTTTTTGTTGCTTCCACACTCGAAGACCAGGATCAATTGTGTGAGTTTTATTTGCACAACTATGTGATACCTGATGAAATAAAATCAAACCCTTTAATCTTTGTGGGGGATCTTCAAATCAAGGAACTTGCCTCCTACTACAAAAATGAACAACTTAGGGGTGAGTTTATGGAAGAGTATGAAGAGAAAGAAATCTATTGCACTTCCAATTAGAAGAGAGGCTAAGGATCCAGATACAATAATTGATGAGTGGATGAGACTCCTTACACATAAGGGAGTAGGTAATAAAATTATGAAGCTTAGGGAGGCAGATTATGACATAATGAAAATGTTAGCTGTGAGAGCATGTTACACCCCAATTGGGTAATTATATTTACTATTACTATGTAGGGTAAATATGAATGTAATGTGAATCTTGGAGATGAATAAATTGTGCTTGTACTTTGTTATCAATGCGTTATATCTGGATGACTATCTCACTTGATGTTATCTCATGGAAAAGTACTGCATATATGTGAATGGATGGTTATTGAATTGATATTCTAACTTTGGAGATGTTTTACGTATATTGTATATGTTATGAATAATTGACTACTATGTGCATGTGTTAGTGGTTGTAGGTATATGTTCCATTCCTCTAGGAAAAGGATAAGTATCACTCAGGAGAAGATCTTGGTTGGGTAACTAGTAACAAAACTATCTGAGCATGTACACACATAGTAGGATAATTGAGTTGAGTCAATTTGTGGGAAGAGGGTAAGTCATCCTTAGTTGATGTGTTTGCATAAGTAAAAGTCTTGATTACTATTGAAATGCATTATTGGGTGATGTTTATCCATTTGAGCTTTAGAGTTCTTTCTTATACTATTATGATTATATTGATAAGAGGGACATATGTGGAGTATGCGTATATATTTGCACATACATGTCAATGGAATCTAACAACATGTATATACACATGTATAAATGTACCACACATAAATACTTATCAATATGATGGGTAATTGTGAATAGCTATATGTGAATCAAACATGAATATATTTATATATATAAGTATAGTATATACACATATCCATATGTATATATGTATTGATACACTCATACGTTGGTGAATGGACACACCCATATGAATGTATCGATATAGGTATACATACATATACGTGTACATAGAGGCATATACTTATATACATATATATAAGCATACAATCGATATATTGTGTTTATTATGTGTAAATACTATCTTGCTTATGCTTATTTGTATGTCGAATGTGTACTTACATTAATGGCTTATGATATATATATATATATATATATATATATATATATATATATATATATATATATATATTTAAATATCATATATATATATATATATTAATATATATTTAATATATAAACCATTGCTTGAGATCGACTATAATTTATCATGATAAAGGCTGATTATAAGTTCCTTATGGCTGTGTTTAGAGAAGCTGAGTTTTACTCTTGCTGTCATGCTTTATGGAACACATATATTTCATTTAAAGCTTGTTGCATTATGTTGATGCATGGTAGAGACTTAGTCAACTCTTATTATAAGATAATCTTTGACTTGGTAAAACTTAAAGTGCCACGTCTATGAGCCTAAACCAACATTTCTTAAGATATAAGTGGTTGGTTGATGACTTTCTCAAAGAGAATAAATGTTTGAGTTGAATCACACCCAGACTTAGTCGATGAAGGAATGGTGTTGTAAATTGGTTATTCATTGTTTCTAATTGCATGAAAACTGCACCAACTTTGAGAATAGTGTGGAAGCTTTGGCACCACCTTTGTTTCCTTATACCTGTAGATGTCCATTGCTGGAGATAATTCAAATTATCCATGTGAAGATTTGAATAAGTCTCTATTTGTTGTCGATCTAGCAAGGTTGATCTATAGATGTTTTGCTGAGTATGAGCTTACATAGTCGCCACCTTTTTGTTGTGATATATGTGTATCTGTGCATGGTTTTTGCTGTCCATATCCATGTCTAAACTATAGGATATGAAGCCTCATGCTATTGTATAAATAACTGAGCAGTTTCATTTGAGAGAACACATTCTTCTTGCAAGCCTTTACTCAACATTATTTTTAGCTTATTCTTAGTTTTACTTGTGTGTGTGAAAGAGAGAATTCTATCATATTGAGAGAAAGAGTTGTTGTTTGAGTGAAGTAATCTATCAACTTGAGAGTTAGAAGTTCATTGTGATGTTTCTTGAGAAGCTATTATCAAGCTTGTTGTTGTTTGGGAGAGGCTGCATTATTGCCAATTGATTGGACAAGCGATAATAGGCATGAGGATATTCTTCTTTATTATTTTAAATTATGAATGGATTGTTCTCCATGTATGCTTGAATTGTCTTTTCCAAGTACTTGCATTTAGAGAATTTAGAATGTCATTGAAAAGGAAATAGAAGCTTTTATTCTACATTTATGATGTGCTTGTATGTACTCCATAATAGGAGATTGGTGTTTATCATAGGTATTATATACTAGATATGATTGAACATGAGTGGCATATGTGTTACTCTTAGCTAAGTTATTGATTTAACTAGAATAGCTTGTGTTTACTCTTAGGATTGTTTATCCAGTATGGGAGGGAGCTTGTGTGCTTACTTGTTCAGTATGTTTATTCCAAGTATGTTAAAATGGTGATAGGTTATCTCTGGGATGATATATTATCCATTGAAGGAAATACCTATGCATAGTTTAAGATGGCCTTAAGTCAAATCGACTTGAGTAGTGTATGTGATAGATGGCCTTCATTCAAAGTACTGAATGAGAACACTTTGGAAAAAGTAGTGTGACTGTCTCTGGCTCCACTATCAGTTCACCATGATCTAGTATTACATGCTAGTTCCAGATTGTGTGATTACAAGTTCTAGATATGTAGGACACAACATTATGCTTAGTTGGTTGTTGTTATTTGGTTACTCTACCAATCTCTTCATTGAAGGGAAGGGCCATCTATCGAATGATAGATGTGTGGGGGACTACATTAAGAGTCTGTGGTTGGCGGAAAAGCACTTGAGTGATGCTTCTCCTCCACAACAGGCGACAAAAGAACCAAGATTTGAAAGGAAGGATCTTGGACCATCTTACAACTATTTGTTCCAAAGCTCATTGAGCTATGCATGTAAATGTATGCAATCTTGTATTATTGTAACTTATGAAATTATTGTAATGAAATGGAATCCTGATTGTATTACATTATGCATCTTTTTTCATATACTCTTAAGAAAGAAAATAATTTTTTGTTGTTGCAATGGCTTGTTACATAGTTTATTTACTTGCAAGGTGAAAACTTAAGAATTTTTACTTCATTGAAGGGTCAGTATGTTACAGAGTAGAAAAAAAGTGTTTTAAGTATGTGCAAGATAGATGAAATAGTTAGACACCTGAACTACAAGAGAAAGAGCCACATTCCATGCATAATTTTATTGCTATGCTTCAGTGGGAACATAATTACATGGCAATCAGTATCGACAAGGGAGTTCATTGGATTCCACTCACTTTTCATCCACCTATTCTCCTTTATTCGATCCCACATTGGATAAGTGAGAAAAGTGATGAGTGTGAGAGAGCATGAACTATCTGGATGAGGCAGCTTTCAGAACATCAAGGTTTTTATCTTAGGCAGATTTAGGGTGTTAGCACAGTTATGGACCTAAGACAAATTTCTCAATAGTATAATAAAGTTCCCTAGTGTTTTTCCTGGGGACAAGCAAAAGGATAGTTGGGGGGAGTGATAAGTCTAGATAATGGTTTATTTTCTATTGTTTTTATACATACTTCAAGATACTTTTAGATACATTCTCTAGACAATGTTCCTACACTATACTATCTTTTCATATCCATTATGCAGACTTAAACCTTAATTATGAGGATGAAATTATGGTTATAATATATTAGTATTATATGTTTTATATGAATGAATGTATGGAATGTTGATGGAATGCTATGAGTTAATTGTGATAGTTATCCTTGTGTACATGTTTTGTGGAATTAACTTGTTTTCAGTTAAAAAGGAACCATAGCGCAGTAGTTGCGGGGTGAACTCATGGAAAAA
Source organism: Sequoia sempervirens (assembly GCA_007258455.2). NCBI lineage: Eukaryota > Viridiplantae > Streptophyta > Pinopsida > Cupressales > Cupressaceae > Sequoia > Sequoia sempervirens. The sequence goes on along the minus strand of VDFB02322266.1, from coordinate 303,892 downwards.
GGGATGACTAGACACCAAAGCAGGGGAAGCTCCAAGTTAAGCTAAATGTTGTGGTCATTGATCAAAGGCTCTTAATGAATTTGGACATGTGTTATTATAACCAATTTAATAAAAGTTGAAGAGGTCTCCATCACCTATGGAATTTTCACAAGTGGTTGTGTGTTTACATATAGTTATGTTTTGATAGAGTTTTAGTTCTAATAGGATTCTCTTTCCTTTTCAGTTATAGGCTGAATAATTCAAGTCTTAATTCTACGCTTTATTATCTGGGAGTGGAGTTAACGATTTTAGTTAGTTGTTGCTTTCATTAAAGATTCCCTCAACTTGTATATAGCTTTTGGTTGAATCCATATTATAGTTAGTTGGTTTTTATTAGTTTTATGTTACCAGTTACTTTTTAGTTTCAAGACATGAAAAATATTCCAAATGATTGAGTCCAATCTGTGAAAAGGTCTTTTGTAATCTTTTACAATATGCAATGAATAGAGTTAATCTTATGGGATGCATAGAATCTATTAGTTAGATTAAGTTTAGTTAAATTAGGAACAGTTACTTGAGCAGGCCACTCAAGGTATTTTTCTTCACTTCATCTTTCAGTTATTTATTTATGTTAATAGATGTTATTAGTTTATCATTGTTCGTGAATCATATGCATGCTATTTGGAATTTTATTTCTTGCTTATTATGAATGAATGCTTGTGAATATGCATGTAATGGTTATTAGTAGTACTCAAAAGGATAGTTCAACTGAGTCATTAGTTTTTATTAAGTTTTCAATTGATACAATATTATTTTATTAGTAGCAATTCAATTATAGTCTTTACTGTAGGTACCCATAGCAACTAGTTCTTGTTTATGCTTTTATTTTTTTGTAGTTCTATGAATTTCTAGCAAGTAGAATAATTTAAGTAGGGTAGTTTACGTAGATTTAAGTACATGAAGGCATATATAATGTTGCACCATCATAAGCTTACAAGCCTTGGGTTGACAATTTAATGTGGTCTTAAGCAATGTAAAGTGTGGACTATTAAGCTAGTTAAACCTCTGAATTGAGTAGATTCTACCAATTTTACAATACATTAACTTAGATTCTAAAAATACTGGTAGCCATATGGGTTGTGAGCATCCCTTTCTCGCATACCCTTTGGTTGGGTGATGCCAATCCACTCCCAAGCCCCAAAATGCAGTAAACTAGCACTATCTAATATACTACTACCACCTTATAAACCACCTCGTGCATATCCCCGTAAAGATGGGCCAACACACATTGACCCCAAGCATACGTGGTGCCATGCTCCATCATCTCCTCGATCACAATGCTCCAGCAAATGGGAAACCTCTTAGACCTCTTATCTAGAATCAAAGAATCAATAATAAAACCTGCTAAAACAATGACCATAGGGTTTACATCATCCACAAATGGAGCCAAGTCAATCTTGAAGTCAACCACCTAAAGCTACTGAACATCAAGTAACCTCTGCATAGCTAAGGTGCCCCTCTTGATGTTATAATCGATTGAATCTCTATGAATGGGGATCCTTAAGATCCTCCATACATCCTCAAGGGTAATGGTACACTCTCCTATCGACAAATGGAAAGTGTTGATCACCAATCTCCATCTTTCCACCAAAGCAGTCATTATAGCCCAATGAGCTCTAGTAGCTAGCATATAGGCTATGTATCATAATCCAATAACATCAAGGAAATATCTCTCAAGCTCTTGAAAAGTGGATAACCCATCCATAAGTCAAAGTCTTTGCTCTTGCATAAATAAAGGATGTAAGATGACCTACAAGCATTCAACCCACAACATCAAAAATTTGCTATAAAATCAGCTTGAGAACTTAAATCTACAACTAAAAATTCCAAATTAATTATTTTGAGCAATAGCGCACTTTTCCTAAGGCGATAGTGGTTGTTTTTTTATAATAGTGGCTATCCTTAGTGATAGCGAGTCTGTTTAAGAGGCAATAGCAACCATATTTTGCAAAAGTGGCCAAAACCCTAAATCTTCCAAATGTGTGGCAAAATTTGGCAAAAGCGATCATTCAATAGCGACCATCTTTAGCAAAAGCGACCATATTTCTCAATAGCAACCATCCTGAGCACAAGTAGCCATCCTTAAACAACGATAGCATCCATATCGCGTAAATAGTGTGTTTTTCCTACAATTACCACTATTGCCTAGTCTAAGTTTGAAGAATTAATTACATAAGAGAAAAATGATGAAAGCAAAAATTAAAGATACATATACTGCAATTCCTACATCGAATGGCCATCAATACTGCTTGACCATTTCCGCTCTGTGTGGTACTCTCAGAACTTGAGGCATTGCAAATTGACATTTGTAGCAAGAAATCACTAAAAACTCTCCAAAGAAAAAATCTCATAAAGCAAGGTGTGCAAATGAGGGGTAATTTCACCATAATTTCCATTTTAACCCCCCCAAAACCCTAATTTTTACCCTTGGACCCATTCTAGGTCAATTTTAGGAGCACCTATGAGCATCCAAAACTCTAAATGCGAGCCTTAGGCCTTAATTTTTTGTTCTCTACACATCAAACTTACTTTGAAATCTAGTCGAGCACCTAACTTGATTTTTTTTTTTTTGGCCAACCTCTCAAGGGGGCAACCCAACATCTTATCATCCTTCTATTGATCGTTGAGGCATAGTGGGGCATATCAAAAATTTCAAATCTTGATTTGAGCATTGAATTCTTTGAAACAATGTAACCAGTACATTGTGTCAAAGAGGGGCAAAATGTAGACATTTAAAAATGGCTTACCGCATATCACATATCTTAAACTGCATTTTTCTATTATCAACATCACTTTAATTATCACTATTGCATATCACTTCATTAACATCATTAATCCCCTTTTTAACATCATTTGCATCATAACCCTATTTTCCTCTTATAAATAAAATAATCTCGAATTGTTTAATTAATCCACTATGTCATCACCTAATTTGACCTTATTCTTCCTGATTAATTAAATAAACACAAATTATTTAATTACTTCATTAACATACCTTATTCATCTAGATTAATTAAATAGTTATCATTAATTATTTAATTAAGCCACTTTTCCTTCTCTAAATTTGAATAATTAAATCAATTATTCAATTTCCCTAAAATCACTCAACATGGTCAAATAAATAAATACACTTTTATTTATTAAAGTCAAATGCAACTTGCACATCCCTCTCCAACATTAATTAATTATTAAATTAATTAATACATCCTCACATACCTTGATTGAATAAATCATGACCATAAATTTCTCAATCTATTTCCCAACCCCACTAATTTCTCTAATCCCACTAAACACTCAATTTTATTTCTTCAATCCCACTAGTTATTCAATCTAATCCCATTGATTATTCAATTAAATCCCCTAATTGGATCAATTAGATGAGTTCACAGATCAATCTATTTCCTCTCAACGGTTCTCAACCGTTAATTATGATCTTTCATTATTGAATCCCGATCGTTCATCTAAAACTCAAAAATCTATAAGACAACCTTCATCCTTCTCACAAACGATCGAATAATATGGAGAGTTTGCGGAGAGGTCATGTCAAATTGGCTATTGAAGCACATTGAACAAATACTTGCATTCTAGAGCACCATTACTACTACCTTTGAATCTTTTTCAACATGGAGGCTTCATATTGATCAAGCAATCCAACATCCATTATCAATATGAATACACTCCGACATGGGATGGTAAAATTGTAGTCTTTGAATTCGCTTATGTTCTCATTTATGCTACCATTGCCTTACAATCACATTTCATGAGTAGGTTGGGATTTATCTTGTTTTGATTTCAATTGATTTGTTTTCATTGTTGTAATTCCATTGATCCATTCCCCCTTATACACATCCAACACCTCACCCTCCACCTCATTATCCTCCATGTTAATATTAAAGCCTCGACCTTGGTATGGTCACATGTTCTATTATGTGGGCTACAACTTGGCACCAATAGTCATTATTAACTTGCCACTTTGATCTTGAAGTTTTGAATAACTTTATGAGTTGGTATCACATGTGGTGCTCTTGAAATGGTAAAATTTTATAGTGAACCCTTAATTTTTTTAAATAAATACTCATAAATTGGTCTCATATGGCTCTTGCCAAATGGCACACTATGAGATGTTTGAAACTAAGGGATATGGAGCACAACCTATGGTTTGGACTCTCACTATTGGATATTATGTCATCATGTGACCCTCACTTTGACATCTAGTGAACCAAAGTACTCAGCCTTTTGAATATCTCGTGAGTTACTCCACTCAAGTATACATTTTCTTAATAATTTCCTCAAGGCACATAATAGAGCAATGCGAATGTGGCTCTCCCAAGATCTTCAATTTGAGTGCAATCCAGTGGCTCTTTTTTATTTAGCAGTGTGCATAACATAAACTCCATTTGAATACACAGTCATCCCACCATTAAACTGTTCCTTATTTATTAAATCATCAATTTTCTACATGATCTTTAACACCAATGATTTGAAATGTATATCGTGTGCATGCACAAACTTAGTCAACTATTGCATTATTTCCTTCATTATATCCATATTTTGGTAGATCTCCAAATAAATAAAATTTGCAAGGAATTTGTTCTCAAGCTTAGATGAATCATTTGTATAGCAATTTGGATCAATAACACATATGCTAGCATTATGCATTACCATCTAATGAGGCCACAAACAATATACATCAATAGTAATGACTTTTATGCACCATGTAATTTCACATGTAGGCCAATGTTGACAAATTTTCATGACCAAACAAAGGATTAATTATTATGAACATAAACTCATATATGATCACTAAATTCTATACAATGTTAGATTACATAACACTAGGTACTTGTATGACTAATATTTATTTGTAGGAATTTATAGGCTTAGAAATTTCTTAAAAATTAAACAAAATATCATCAATGAAAACTATCTAGAAGCACCTCACAACATTTTCCTCCTATAGCATTATACTTATATGTATTTCATAAAAAAGTGTATTTATTTATTATCATTAAATAAATATCTAGATGCGTTGGGTGGTAGGCTCAAGTTGTATCTTGGTTTATCCCCATCAAAACATATGCACTCCACCTCATATATTAGGTTTTCAACTTCATAAATACGCATACTGTAGAGGAGGGGGATCGGTCACTCAAGGACTCTAGGTCATGGGATAGTCTAGAACAAGAGGCTGCCCTAATCTACCTCAAGCTAGATGAATGAATTGGAAAGGTTTAGGGTTTCAGGGGATAAAAAGGAAGGATAGCTGGTATGTCACTTTCCTTCTACTAAATTGAATGTTTTAGGAGGTTAGGAGAGCCAGTTTCCAAGTTCGAACTGTGACCTAGACAACTTACTCCTAGAGGACTATAGTGCAAAATATGGACTCCAACATGGTGCATTGAGGTCTCAAGGACGTGCAAGCATTCGTATGGAAAAAAACTATAAAGTACAATAGAAAACACTAGAGAACCTATTGACTACCCGATTAGCTGAGTTTTATGCTATGAAAAAGATAGAAAATGCAGAGATAACAAAAATAACAAGAAGAATACTTTAACAATACTAAGCTAGAATTTGACAAGAGAAAGGTGGTAGAAACAAACCTTCAAACCCACGAGTTAAAGCCTTCAAAAGCTTCACTTGACGAACAACCTGCACACAAGAGAACAAGAAAATGTTGGGGTTATGTTTAGAGGACTACCTTAGTCCCTTGCTTTGGTGTTCCCACCTCCACAAACAACTAGATAGCAACAATTATAGAAAGATGATATAGAAGTATGTAGAAATGGAAATACCAAGCAATACTCAAACAACAATATGCTACTACACAAGTAAATGATGCAAAAGTAGATGAAATGGATGGATATCACCTTCTCAACCATGTGCACTCGAGGAAAATGGAAGAAGATGTGGGATCACAAGCTCTCCAAATCCAACACTACCACAACACCAAAGAGGAGGAGCCAACAAAGCAACAACTTGCAGCTACAATGAAGGTGGTGAAACATAAAGGAGTTGAAAGTGAGTGTTTAGCAAGTGTGTAGAGCAAATTTTGATCAAGAAGTGGAAGAAGGAAGAGTGAGTAAAGAAAATAACCATTTGAAAAAGGAATGGAGACAAAAGGTCCGTTTGAAGTCGGTTGGAGGGGCAGTAAGCATTACACTTAACGTCCAATGGAGGAGTGTAACACCTCTATGGATTATAGAGGTAGGAATCCTGTTAAGACGGAAGCACACCGTGTGGACATCTACGCTTCGTGCTAGAATCCCCGATAGAAATTCCCCCACCGACACACAAATGAGCTACCAAGTGGATGGAAAATGGAAGCGGATGTGGAAAATACATCATTGGGATCACATTTTCTAAGGTAAGGGGTGTGTAAATGAGGAATTTGCAAGGGGTGCAAATTCACGACATTACATTTTTCCCCCACTTTAGCGGGCATAAGTGTCAGAGAATGTATGGTAAAGTAGAGTGAAATAAGTTGAAAAACATATATCTGAACCATCAAGGAAGCATACACAATTTGGAAAAATTAGGTGTAAGAGAAAGAGAGAGAGTTGGCTCCACAGGTACTCGATCCTATGGAGATTTGAACAAAAGTGTCATAGGTGCTCGATCCTATGGAAGGTGAACAAAAGGATCTGTAGGTGCTCAGTCCTATAGAATTGGCTCCAAGGGTGCTCAATCCTACAAAAGGTGATCAAAGGGTTCTATAGGTGCTCAGTCTTGTAGAATGAAAATTCTTCATAGGTGTTCAATCTTGAAAAGGAGGTGCCACAGGTGCTCAATCCTAAGGGAGGCCAAATGTGAAAGGCTTTGCAGAGTTTGATTGACCCTTACAGGTGCTCGGTCTTGCAAGGAAAGCTTGATTGTAAAAGCAACTTCACAAGTGCTCGATCCTACAAATCAACATGCTAATCCACAAACAAAACATGTTAGGCAAGCAAAATTCACGCAGACAAACAAACAATCCTATCACAAAATAAGAAATTGAAGGAGAAAATTTCAAAGGGGTCCCTCAAGAAATCCTTCAAAAGAAAAGGGGGGGTCTGCTCAAGGGAAATATTGTTTGATTTTTTTTACAAATGATTCTAACATCAACGAATCCTTTTGAACGATTCTCTTTTGGTAAGGAATCTAAAAAAAGAAGGGCCTTCATGAAGGCAAGCTTTCCAATTCTTTTTGTTACAAATTTAGTTTCAAAAGAAAGTCTTGCTAAGGGGATCCTTGGTGAAGGATGTGATTTCTGAAAAATGTAAAGATTTCTAGCAAGGGATTCATTGGCCACCGAATACCCCTTATTGGAAATTGGAGAAGTAGGAGCCCCCCTTAGGATGGTGCGTGCGAGTTGAAGGAGCACGTGGCATCCTAAGGAAAGGAAGAAAAGATGAAGAGATGTCGTGGTCCATGATACATGATGAGATGTAGACGTGGAAATGTTGTTGCACATGCGAGGGACAATGCATAAGAACAACATCAAGAAGAAATCAAAGAAGAGAGAAAGATAAATAAAAAGAAAAGAAAAGACAAAGAAATCAAGAGAGGAAAAATGGTGAACAAGCTCTTCAACGGTCGTGGAGGCCAGAAATGGTCTGATGAGTTTAGGCGTGGGGGAAGAGGATAGGAGGGCCCCTTAAGTAATCAGAGAGGGAACATCAAGCATATTTGGAAGGAAGAGAGATGGGCCCGACCTCAGAATAATATTCAAAATGGTTGCTTTCTAGAAGAACAGGTTCATGGGAATCATCTCCTGAACAAAGGGGAAAATATAGCTAGAGGCCATCAAAGGAATGGAAAATACAAAAATGAAGCCTTTCACCGGTTGTGGCAGCAAAATGGTGGAAAAAGAGGTCAAGGAGGGCTTCCCTGGCTGGGTAGACAGGGTCCTAGAAGAAACCCTAATCGCAGGAATGGTAATGGTGGAATGGTCTGGAAAAAGAACGTGCCTACCAAGGAATGGGAGGATGAAAGGGAAGAAGCCTCAGTTGGGGATAGGGGTGAGCATGGCTCACAATCGGGTATTGAAGCAAAAGGAGAAAGAGCCAAAGTGGTAATCAGCTCTTTGAAACTTCATGTGAAGGTTTTGCACCTAGAAAATCTAGGATTAATTGGAAAATGGTATGGAGTGGATTTTAATTGGGACTATTTGGTCAAATGGTGGAAAGAGCGTTGGGGGCCTAATTTGCAGTTTAAAATGCTTCAAAATGGTTTCTTTTTGGTAACATGCCCTTCCAAAAGTATAAGGGATGAAATTGTTAATGGTGTTTGGGTTTTAGATGGGTGTGGTTTTTACCTAAGGCAATGGAGGGTTGGTTTCGACCCGACCAACCATGAGGTTGAAACCCTTCAAGATTGGTATAGTTTACCTAATATTCCTAAGGAATATTGGGCTCCCACTATTTTGGAAGAAATAGGGAACCAATTGGGCACCTTTGTTTGCGTAGAGGAAAGGAAGTTGGAAAAGAAAAACCAAACATATGTGCGAATTTGTGTTGAAAACGCTCCAGTTCAGAACATATGGGGTGAGATTGAAATCTTAATAGACTAGGGAAGATGGATTCAAAAGTTGGATAGGGTCACTTTCACTCATAATAATTTGGTTCGTTCTTTGGGGTGTAGGAAATATAAAGATGGAGTGGGGAAATCTAGTTCCCTGGATGTTTCAGAATATCTACATAGGTTGAAGGTTAGGGATTTAGAAGATGACACAACCCTTTCGGTATCCCCAAAGGCAAGGGTTTCGAAGAAGCAGTCCAAGATCATATAGGACTCCCCAGCACTGACCTCTAGAAATAGACAACCCTTGATCGATGATTCTCTGCATGTTGTGACATGTCTGTTAACAGATGCAAAGTCAAATGGGGTGGAAGAACTACAGGAGAATCGGGAGGGGCAAGAGGAGCAGAATGCGCACCTAGATGAGAAAATTTATGAGGCTTTGGGAATACTAGAGGGCGATTTTCAAAATGTGGAGCTGGACTCTTTGATAGAAGTGGGGAAGGAACTAGTGGAATTAGCAGTGGCAACCAAAGCAAAATTTGGGGGGTTGGAAGAAGGGTATGACTCTGAAGGCTTAGAAAAGGTGGTGGTGGAAGAAGGGGTAGGAACTTTGGAATTGCTTAGCCCACAATCAGGAAAGAAAAGGAAGTTGTATGAAGATCTGGTGGCAGCTAAAACCAGGTTAGGAATTCATAGAAGGGATATTTTCAAATTAACACCTAATTGTGGTGAACACAAAAAGAGGGGTCAAATTCCTAACTAGGAGAAGAGGAAATGGGATGGGGATGCCAGTGGTCAGCAGAAGATTGACTTCATGATTAAAGTAGGGAAGGGTGATGCCCTTCCTGAACAACAATGAAACTCTTAACCTGGAATGTTAGGGGCTTAAACACCCCTAACAAATGGAGCCTCATCAGGCACCATTTATAAGTTTGTCAAGTAGAAGTTTGTCTTTTGCAAGAAAAAAAATTGGGTGGTTTGGTCTTGGTTGATTTTGGTAAGAAGTTGAAGTTGTGGAAATGGGCTGGTGTGGAAGTATAGGGTTCTTTGGGAGGCCTATTAATCATCTAGAAACCTCAGTTAGTTTTAGTGGAGACCTTAAACTTGAGTCAACATTGGTTGGCTTGCAAGGTAAGAAGTTTGATCTCAAATCTTCAATTTAATCTGATAAATGTATATGGTCCATCTTTGAGTATTCAGAAAAGGTTGGTTTGGCTTGAACTGGATGACTGAGAGGGCTGAATCAGGAATTTTGCATACTTGGAGGAGACTTTAATGCCATTCTTCGACAAGAAGACCAAAAGGGTGGCTCAGGGAAAACCCTGCAATCTCAAATAGAATTTTGTAGTTTTGTGGAAAGGAATTCACTATTGGAAATTCCAACAGGAAATGGCTGCTTCACCTAGATAAATCGAAGGAAAGGGTTTGGTAGCATAGCGTAGAAGCTCGATAGATTCTTCTTCAAAGGAAATCTGAGCCTCTTCCCCTTTACCTTTGAAAGTAAAATCAATTTTGGGATTGAATCTGACTATTTTCTAGTGCAACTCCAAATAGTTGGGGAGAAGGGACCGATTCAATGTCCATTCAAATTTGAAATGATGTGGTTTAAGGACCCTCAAATCTTGGGAATGTTGGAATCATGGTGGATGGAGTGCTCCTCGGGGGGTTCAAGTATGTTTAATGTGGTCACAAAGTTAAAATATGTGAAACAATAACTCAAACAATGGAATAAGGTTTGTTTCAAGAATATTTTTGCAGAGAAACTTCATACGGAGGATGACTTGGCTCTTCTGGCTGAAGAAATCATGAATAATGGGATGAATGATGCTTGCTATATGAAGGAACATGAGTTTTCCAAAAGATTAAATGATATCTTGGCAAAAGAGGAGATCTTTTGGCGACAAAAATCTAGGGATATCTGGTTAAAGGCAGGGGATCAAAATTCAAATTTCTTTCACTACTCTACAAAGGCTAGGAGGGATCACAATAAAATCTCTTGCATTAAAGATGCAGATGGTTGTTTGATGGAGGATATTGTGGAGATTAGAGCTTCAACTATTTCTTATTTATAGAATTTGCTTAACGATTGGGAGGGATCAAATTGGGTATCATAGAAGGATTCTTTGCAATCCATCTTGAACCTGATATCCCAAGATCAAATGGAAGCATTAAATGCTAAGTTTTTTGAAGATGAAGTGAAAGAGGCAGTCTTTGAGATGTAGCCAGAGAAGGCTCCTGGGCCGGATGGTTTTCCTGTAGTGTTCTTTCAAAAATGTTGGGGTTTGGTTGGAAGGGATGTTTGGGAAGTGTTAGAAGATTCAAGAAGTAATAGAAGAGTGCTCAAGGAAGCTAATAACACTTTAATTGCTCTCATCCTGAAGAAGTAGAAGCCAGATTCCTGGGAATATTTTCATCCTATTTCTCTGTGCAATATGATTTATAAAATTTTGGCTAAAGTGATAGCCAACAGATTGAAGAAGATTCTTCCCTCAATCATTTCCGAGGAGCAAACAGGATTTGTTCCTGGCCATTCAATTTTGGACGGGGTGATAATTGCTCAAGAAGTCATTCATTTAGTCCAAAAACTTAAGAAACCGACGATGTTGTTGAAACTGGACATTAAGAAAGCCTATGATAGAGTAAATTGGAGATTTTTATTCAAGGTAATGGAAGCCTTTGGTTTTCAAAAGGATTGGATAGATTGGATCTTTGGGTGGGTGGCTAGCCCGCATTTCTCTGTGCTGGTTAATGGTTCTCCGGAGGGTTACTTCGTCGCTTCAAGAGGATTGAGGCAAGGAGATCCTTTATCTCCTTTCTTGTTTATTATAATGGTTGAAGCCTTGGGAAGGGCGCTATAAAATGCATGTAGGTCTGGTTGGATTGAGGGTTTGCAAGTAACTAGTAGTCTTCCCAATATTACGCATCAGCAGTTTGTGGATGACACAATGCTGTTGGTGTCACTTCAGTCAGAGAAGCAAAAATATTAAAAGGTATTTTAGAGGATTATTTTTGAGCTTCTGGGTAAGAGGTAAGCAAGGCTAAATTTGAGGTCTTTTTCTTTAATTCAAGTTACTCCTATGAAATTCAAATTTTGTGAATCTTAGGATTCAAGAAGGGTCAATTACCATGTAAATTTCTAGGGCTTCCATTGGACAAGGGCTCTCAAAGCAATAATTTATGGAATTCTATGTTGATACGGTGTAAGGAATAGGTATCCTCTTGGAAAAACAGGTGGCTTTCGTGGGCGGGAAGATTTACATTGTTGAAATCTGTCATTTTTGTTCTTCCCATTTTCATGATGTCTTGTCTACAGTTTCCATTGGGTGTGAGCAAGGCCCTAAATCCTGTAATGAAATATTTTTTTGTAAAGGCAACTCAGATCAAAAGAAATTTCCCCTTATAAAATGGCAGAAGGTTTGTGAGAAACGAGAGCGTGATGGTGCTAGTCTGAGGAAACTTCTTTTGCAAAACAAGGCGTTGTGGGAAAAATTAGCTTGGGATGTTCACTCTTGCCCTGATCTTAAATGGGTGAAGATAGTAAGAGCAAAATACCTGGAAGCAGACCCTTATTGCTTTTTGGTAGCAAAATCTCTACCAAACGGGTCCCGTATTTGGAATTTCATCAAGCATTCTAGGGATCTAATTACAGATTTTCTCACATGGGAAATTAAGGAAAGGAAAGAGGCAATGTTTTGGGAAGACTCATGGGAAGGCCTCCCAGCCTGAGCAGGGAATCCAAAGCTCTCGCGAGTAAAGGAAAAAATGGAGCAAGTTTGGGGCTCAAAATTTTGTGATTATTTGGACCTCTATGATAACTCTTCCGAGGGCCTTCTTGTGTGGAAATCTATGAGAAACTTGGATCTCAATGTTCAGGAAATGGAAAGTTTTGAGCAAGAATAATCAAAAAGAAGAGTTTGGTGCAGGAAGGGGAATGATCGCCTACGTTGGGATGCCTCTCCAAGTGGGATTTATTCTGCTAAAATAAGATATGCTATTTTGTCATCTTTAGGTGATGAAAGTTTGGTTGTTCCAACAAGTTTATGCTGGAATAAAGTTTGCCTCCCAAAATTAGGCATTTTTGCATGGGCAACAGCTCAGGGGAGAGTCCTTACTGGGGATAGGTTTACTAAAATGGGTTATCATGGACCGTCTAGATGTCCGCTATGCCAAGAGGTTGAGGAAACAATAGATCACTTATTTTTAAACCGCGAATTCACATATCAGATTTGGAGCTGGTTGTGCACGAAGTTACATTGGTTTACTGCCTTCCCTAGTACATTATTAGAGCTTCTTAATGCTTGGCCTACTTGTTATCAAAATTCTCTAGTTGGGGATTTATGGGTGATGTGTCCTTCAATGATTCTATGGGAGGTGTGGAAGGAGAGGAACAAACACCTTTTTCAGGACAAGGAGCTGTCGATTCCAAGGCTACAGTGTAAAATTGAGGCATGCATTATAGAACTTTTCAATGCTCGATTAGAGGATAAGAACCCAAAGAAAATTAATTTTGCAAAATGGGATGCTTGGATAGTGAAACAATGGTTTGGGATTAACCTCCCTTTTGGAGGATTAGGAAATGCAGTGTCCATGGATATGCGGAACAAAGTACAGTGGTTCCCTCCTAAGCAGGGTTGGGTTAAATTAAATTTCGATGGTGCTTCAAAAGGGAACCCAGGGCCATCTGGGGTAGGTTGTATTATCTGAACTTCCACAGGTTTGATTTTGGGGAGATTGGCCAAGCCCCTCCCAGACGATACTAACAATGCAGCTGAATTCCAAGCCCTTCTTCTTGGTCTAAATCTTTGCAAGGAAATTGGTATTGAAAATTTGGTGGTGGAAGGGGACTCTACTCTAGTTATAAATGCCTTTAAAACCAAGTAAATTCACAATTGGAGGTTAGGGGTGTTCTTGGAAGTAGCATTATAGAAACAAGGGAATTTTGAACAAGTGATGTTCAACCATATGCTGAGGGAAGGAAATGTCGAAGTTGATGCATTATCAAACATGGGAGTAACTGGTCCTAGTTTCAAAGACTATAGTTTAGTGAGGAATTAAACTTTGTGGGCAGTTGGGTGCCCCCCTTTTTTTCTCTCCTTCACCCATTCACACGGTTGGGTGGCCAGGTGGATGACATGGTGGCAATGTGAGAGCACAAAGGGGTGGTGACGAGGGTGTGAAGGAAGACAGACACGTGGTATGGCTCCTGAGGGGTCTATGTCAGATCAAATAAGGATGCTTCTTGGGAGCAGCCACCGTTTTAGGGAGATGTGTGGGCCTTGCCAAATGGAGAGGCACATAGGGTATGACGTCTATGGTAAATCATGCATATCAACTTGGTGGAAATTGGTCTTCATTACGAGGTGTTATCTTGGTTAAAGCATGTTTTTGGAGGACAAAAATCCCATGCAAGGACAGATTGCCTTGCGTCACCATTATTCGTTGCTTGTGTGTCTTGGATTTGGCTTGCCCTTCGTGGGATTTATTAATGTTGATGGATGGTGGTAGTTCATTTGTGTGTTTTTCAAAATTTGTTTTATGTTGGTTGTCTTTCTGCAGGTGGTTTTCGGTTGGGGTGGCGACAATGGCGAAGCCGAGCCGTTCCAAATTCATCATTACAGTTTCTGTGGAGGGGCTGAAATGTTTCGGTGTGGATACTCCCATTTCTCTGGTGGCAATGGAGAGGCAAGCAACGTTTAAGGAAATCATAGATCAAAGGCTTAAGTGCATTCTGCTCGATGGTGACCCATTGGTCTTTGTAGTGGTTAAAATGCTATTAGGGAGGGGTCACTTGGATAGAAAGGAGTATGCAAGGGACAATGCATACATATCCTCATGGTTCTTGGCTGCTATATTGAACGTTGGTGTGTCCAAGGCAGATGCTAAAGAATTGTTGGTGAATCTCTTTCGTGGTGTTTGTTCAGTGGAATGGAGGAGACGTTGAAAGCGACCTTCGTGGGCAAAGGGATTCTGTGTCCCTCTGATTTGGAGCTCCTGTCGAAGACAAATGAAGCAGTGAAGGTCTACCCCTTTCTCGTAGATTTGAAGGGGGCTGAGCTCATGAGGCACCAGATGATCTCATAAACGGCTGTGGAGTTTCTAAAATGTAAGCTAGGGTTGGTGGAGGAGGAGGGCTTGGAATGGGTAGAAGATTTCTCCACGTTTGCAAACTTAAATGGGTTTCTTTGAGGTTTGGTCTCTGTGTCTAATTTTGTCGTGCTTTTTGGCTGTGGTTCTGGCTATGGGTAGGGTGATTGCCAATTTTGCTGTATTTTTTGAGCATTTCCTGGTTGGTAGGGGTTTTAGTTTCTTCTGATGGTTCGATGGTTATTTCCTACAATGCAGACATTTTGTATATCATTTTCTAATATTTTAATAAAATATACAAACCTTATGTATCAAAAAAAAAGAAAATCAAGAGATAGGGGGATTTGATATATCAGTGTCAGAATTGTTGATAGATATAGATAAATATATATAATATATTATACATATAAATTTTCATCAATCCCCAAATGTATCAGAACGCGAAGAAGAGTACATGAAGATAAAATGAAAATAAAAAATTGGGTCAACATGGAAGGGAAGCCTAAATGCCCCCAACACTTTGCATCGTCCCCAATTTTCAAAAATCAAGATACATCATATAGAAGAATGATGCAACAAATAGAGGAATTTTATGACACAATTTCACTCCTGTATCCAAGCACCTACAAGGGTGACAAGGGTCCTCTAGAAACACATAAAAATAAGAACGGGAGAAACACAACACACACACACAAATCTAATCTATAGATAAAGAAGAGGTGCTCTCCTAGTCCTTGTCAACCAAGAGGTCATCATTCTCTAAATCTAGATCATTATAGGGGGAGGGTGGACAAGCTTGCAAAGGGAGCACCCTCTGACTCTCCTATGACAAGAGCTAAGGAAGAGGGCCCATTGAGGTCTTCTTCACTCAACTCCTATGAGGTAAACATCATTGATTTTGCAAATATTATCGTCAGAGTTGGGATATCATCAACTGAGTTAAATGTGCACTTAATAGGAGTTCCATGTGTTAACTAAGCAAGATATGAAGGAGGCACCCGAGATCCACCATCAACCTCATCAAAAGAGATGGTGACCAACTTAGGAGATGTCGGGGTTGCCTCGGTCACAAGGATGACGCAAGCCAAAACGGAACCCTCTCCCGAAGAAGGCGATCTCTTCTTCCGACCTCCATTGGAAGCAAGCTCATCCTCCAAATTATGCTTCACTAGAGGATGGGAAATCCCCACAAAGGAAGTGGAAGGCAAGGAGGAAGAGGACAAGGTTGCAACAGACACCACTATGGTGTTCGACATGTCCATGGGTTGGGAAAATAGAGGGAGTCTGAAAGGGACATCAAAAGAGGAGCCTCTACCAAGGGAGTTATGAACACCTACACCATTTTGGGGTGAGGATCATCAACATTTGCAAGGGAATCCAAAAGAAATATCGAGGTCACAAGAACCGAAGTAGAAGGATTAGGAGAGGGAGGCACAATAGGAGATACTAAAACAAGAGTTGTTGGCTCCTCTTCTGCCCTCTACGAGGCAACTTGCTTAGCAGCCAGAGCCTTCCTTCAATGCTTACGCTCATGCACAAGTTGATTTCATCAGCTTTGGGAACTAGAACTCATTGCTTGAGAAGGAACAAGAGGCTCCTATTCTTCCATAGGCGTGTCCTCCACAACTGTTATTGGTGGAAGGGAAACCTCTTAGATAGGAGCAGGAGCAGGAAGTGCAAGAGCATTGACTGAAATAAGTGGAGAAGCAAACTAAAGTGCCTCGACAGTGGGCCTCTTCCTATTCACCACCCTAAGGGTAGGAGTAGTAGGAGGCTGCAAAGGCTGAGACATAGGGGAAACTCCATGAGGGCCCTTCCCCTTACCATAGACAACGGGCCTCGACACCGTGGGTAAGACGGGAAGTTTTAATACTCAACGCTTGGTCTTTCGCTAAGCGAGCACCATAGGATTCCCCATGCAAGACATAGGAGTAGAGGTTGAAGGTGCCATAGCAGGGTAGGAGGAAAAAGTGGATGAAATAATAGAAGAAGAGGAAGGCTCTTGGGCACAAGCAGACTTCCCTACCTCTTTTGAGAGGAGGAGGAGGCAACCTCCTGCTGCATGATCATAGAGCCTTTAACTGAAATGGCATAAGGGGAGATAGGATAGGTCACCTTCGACACTATGTCCCCATTCTTATATTTAACATATGTGCGATACAACAGGTCTTTCCTTGGAGGAAGCAGACCAACAGGGGTAGGCTAGAAGTGATCTAACAAGTAGCCCCCACGTGACACCAAAGGTTTATATCCAGTGTTGTGCACAACATGCATAGAGCCCTCACGATAAAACTTTAAACACTTATGAATTATTGAAGTGACTGTGTTCATGGAAACTAGCCATGGGACACCTAGTTTCGCTCTAAACAAGTCTGACTTTAGGATGATATCGAAAGGTGCATATACAATCCTGGGTCCTACTAGGATTGAGAGGGTGATGGAACCAATTGGAGGGACTGAGAGTCCATCGTGCATATGTATTATGCTCTTTGATTCATCATAGCCATCCTTATGTAAGAAATTTATCAACAAAATCTCCTCTGTTATAACATTCACATGGAATGTAGGATCAACCAGAACACCAGTCACAATGTTCTCATTGATACGAGCAAGAATGTATAGAGGAAATGGCTCTATATTTGTGTTCATAGGCAGATCCTATGATGTAAAGTTTATAACGGGTGATTCATTCGTAGGTTGCATAGAAGGAATGGGGAGATGCATAAGAGAGGCTATTTACGTACTTCAAAAAGGACTTCCTCTAGATGCCTCAAAGGTTCAACATTGAGGAAGTGACCTATCTAGATTTTGTTTCACAATGCCTAGGGATCCTTTTGACTACGCCTACTATGGGTCGTAGGTTGGGTTGCAAGGCTATGTAGCCTGTAACACACACACCTACAACACACCTAGAACACAAGAGAAGATTCTTTCAACACTACAAAATAGAACCAAAATAGTTCACGTCGGGTTCACCAAAATGTTGAGGGGGATTGGCTGCTCAGGGACTCTAGGTCATGGGAGAGTCTAGAACAACAAGCTGCCCTAATCTACTTCAAGCTGGATGAATGAATTGTAAAGGTTTAGGGTTTCAATGGCTAAAAAGAAAGGATAGTTGGTTTGTTGCTTTCCTTTTGCTAACCCAAATGTTTTAGGAGGTTAGGAGAGTCAGTTTCTAAGTTCAAACTATGACCCAAACAACTCACTGCCAAAGGAGTTTAATGCAAAACATAGACTCCAACGTGGCACACTAGGGTCTCAGGGACGGGCTGGCGTCCATACAAACATAAAGTGTAAAGTATAGTACAAAATACTAGAGAACCTACTGACTTCCTGATTAACAAAGTTTTATGCTACAACAAAGATAGAAAATGCAGAGATAATAGAAATAAAAATAAAAATACTTTAACAATACTAAGCTAGAATTTGACAAGAGAAAGGTGGTAGAAATAGACCTTCAAACCCGTGAGTTGAGGCCTTCAAAAGCTTCACTTGACGAACAACCTACACACACAAGAACGAGAAAATTTTGGGGATATGTTTAAAGGATTGCCTTAGTCATTCCCTTGCTTTGGTGTTCCCACCTCCACAGATAGCCAAATAGCGACGATTATAGAAAGATGATAAAGAAGTACATAGAAACAGAAATACCAAGCAGTACTCAAACAATAATATGCTACTATGCAAGTAGATGATGCAAAAGTGGATAGAAATGAATGTGTACCCTGATTTCACTGGGGCATCATGGGGCACCTTTTGATTGAATTTCTTTGACACAACACGATGAACTGCATTATGTCAAAGAGGGGCAAAATGTTGACACTGCAAAATTTCCTAAGTCTACGAGCGTCATTTTTCTTGGTCGTCATCCTCTGATAATTGAATAAAATTATCATATTCCTCTATTAATTAAATAATTTTAATTATTTAATTAATTCACTTTCTAATCTTTATTCTTCCCAGATCAATTAAATAAAATTAATTGCGTCACTAATTCCCCTTCTTAAATAATTATTATTTAATGATTTCTTTATCATCTTTCGTCTATAGTTAAATAATTATCATTAATTATTTATCTATTCACGGTCTTTTAATTCTTCTATAGCTAAATAATTATTAAAATTATTTAACTATTCCTTGTCATCTTCTCCTCATTAAATAATTAATTTAAGTTAATTATTTAATGTCCCTTTTTCCATTTTCCTCCCATTTAATTAAAATGGTTAAATAATCATTTTAATTAAATGTTCTTTTTTCATTTTTCTCCAATAAATAATTCAAATGAATTATTTATCCTCCACTTGTCCATTTCCTCTATTTTTCTTCCATTTTTGAATAAATGATTTAAATAAATCATTTATGCCTCCCTTTTGGTCAAAGATTCCTTGTCATTCATTTTTGTCATAGTCGTTAGTGTCATAGCTCCTGCTATGAATGGCATATTCTTGGTGCATCAATTTTGGACCATTGATCTTAGAATTTTTTTGGAGGCTTGATCTCAACCATCCATTTCGTAACCTCCTTCTCATGCATCCTCCACCATTGAACTTGGAACTATTTCCAAATTTTAAAAAATAAAGGATCCTTCTTATTGTACGAGGAAGAAGAAGAATTACGATAAGAAGAAGAACCCTGATTCTGCCAAGAAGAAGAAGAAGAAGTTGAAGAGTTCAGAGCTTTGAACAATGAAAAAGAACTCATATTATTACTTCCAATTCTGGTTGTTCCCAGACATCAGAAGAAAAGTCAAGAATGCCAAAAGGCTTGATAACCTTTATCCTCTGGATATACTTAGAAAACAGATTAGAAAAATGTGGGAGTTTAGAGAAATTCAAAGAGACAACGACTTTGATGTTGATGCTTTTGTGATACAAAGTCTCAAGATTGAAAGAGGAAAAAAGGTGAAATAAGCTCACAGTTATCTAAAAGCTTAAAGAGGAAAAAAGAAGTGGGAGTAGCTCTATCCATGGGAGTGAACTTAATATACTGTAGGGGGGGGTGAGAAAGGTGAAGGCATGAAATTCTTCTTGCCTCCCAATTATTTTGTTTTACAGGACCTTACCTCAGTTCAATGACATCTAGCTCGAGCATGCTTTAGCTCCTCCCGGTTCTAGAAGATTAATCTGGACCATCCATTCGAATGGTTTTCTATAAAAGCAAACTTCCTCGCCCATTTTCAACTTAACAACCATTATCTCCAACTTTCTTGCTTACTATTTGTAGGTATTTGCACAACTTTAACAAAAAATCTGAGGGCAATATTGGCATAAGAAGAAATAGGAGAGACAAGAGAAGTGAAGCAACTAAAATGGGGAGTGTTTGGTTTGGAATTATTTCATTTTGATTCCTTATTGTTTGTTTTCTCTTCTTTGATGTGGTTTTGTAGCTTAGAAGTGTTGGCTATCACTTTATCTAGGCTAGAAATTCTCTAACCCCATCTTACAATTTGGCAAATAGACATCTTGATGACAACAAAAAAATGGAAAAAATAAAAAAAGTAAAGAGAAATCCCTTCGTCCAACGGTGAAAACCTGGTAAACAAGTGCCTTGGATAAGTACCATGATGAAAAAATGACAAATAGGCATCATGTGTAGGTTGATCTTCTATGTCACTTACACTTGGGGGCACTTTGTCTCATCCACACTATCTATCCTATCATGTCACTTCTTATCATATCATTTCCATCCTACCTACCATCTTTAGCCATGTCATACATACCTATCATATTGATTCCACTTATCCACCCTTCTCCTTTTGATCTTGATGAAGACATAGGGGGAAAATATTGAAACATAGGGGAAAGATGGCTATGACGTCGACGACTATGACAAAAATGAATGATAGAGCATCTTTGACCAAAAGGGAGGCATAAATGATTTATTTAAATCATTTATTCAAAAATGGGAGAAAAATAGAGGAAATGGACAAGTGGAGAATAAATAATTCATTCAAATTATTTATTGGAGAAAAATGAAAAAATAACATTTAATTAAAAAAAATATTCAACCATTTTAATTAAATGGGAGGAAAATGGAAAAAGGGACATTAAATAATTAACTTAAATTAATTATTTAATGAGGAGAAGATGACAAGGAATAGTTAAATAATTTTGATAATTATTTAGCTATAGAAGAATTAAAAGGCCATGAATAGATAATAATTAATGATAATTATTTAACTATGGACGAAAGGTGATAAAGAAATAATTAAATAATAATTATTTAATTATTGAAGAAGAAGGGGAATTAGTGACACAATTGATTTTATTTAATTGATCTGAGAAGAATAAAGATTAGAAAGTGAATTAATTAAATAATTAAAAATTATTTAATTAATAGAGGAATATGATCAAGCATAATTGAATAATTAAAATTATTCAATTATCAGAGGATGACAACTAAGAAAAATGATGCTTGCAAACTTAGGATATTTTTTAGTTTCTACATTTTTCCCCTCTTTGACATAATGCAGTTCATCACGTCATGTCAAATAAATTCAATCAAAAGGTGCCCCAGGATGCCCTAGTGAAATTAGGGTACAAGTACGCCCCCTCGGGAAAATTTGACAAATTTGAAAAAATGATTTTTTTTTTGGAAAATTGTCTCGATAAGACAAATAGATGGCCAGGAATTCGATGGTGAAGATAGGATTGACTTTCAAGACTGGTAAAGGGATCAAATTCACAGTCAAAGGCTTCAAAAGGTGTGACCAGTAGGCAAGGCAGGTGAAAAACCCTAATTTTGAACCTATAAATGGCAATTTGAGTTTGAAAAAGGGTTATTTCACACTCCAAATTTAGAAATTTTGAGAGCTCAAAGTGATTAGATAGCGAGAATGCCACTTGTTCCAGAGGCCTCCCACTGTGCGTATCGGGTCCGCACCTACCGCCACCTAAGCAAGCACCTGCCTCGGTATGTACTATGAGCCCAACTTTTTTTTGTTTTGTTTTACATGCATTTAGCTTAGGAAATAATTTAGCAGGCAATTGTGTCACAAAATTTTGTGAAATAATTGAATTCCATTCGATGCATTTGATAAGCGGTTCACCACAATCGTCTCGTCGCGATGCAACTACATTAGAGGTAGGACCGAAGCATTTGCGGTGCAACACATAAAATTGTGTGATGCAATTGACTTTTTGTGTCGCATATGCAGTCAGGAAGGATGCAAATGACTGGGTGAGATGCATGTGTTGTACGAAGTGACACATGTGTGAGGTGAAGGACGCAATTGCAATTGTGAGTTGGTTATAAATTTGTGTGACACATTTGGTAAAATTGTGACACAATTGCCTGATTAAAAGTTTTCCCCAAACTGGGAAAGTTTGATTTGGAATATTTAGGTTCGATAGGTCAAATGAATGTTTCAGATTGATGTGAGTGGTTGCTTGATGATTTCAGGTATGTCTTCCTCCTATTTACACACGAGAGTCTAGACCAGATGTGTTCTGACTGCGAGACCAGTTGGGCGAGGAGCGATAGGCACTTTTGGACTTAGGTTTATTCTATGTGACCGATATGCCTGTGGTTAGGGAAAACATAGGCATGCTGACAACACTAGCAGAGTGGTGGCACTCAGAGACTAGCAACTTCCATTTTTTGACAGGGGAGGTGATAGTCACTCTGGAGGATGTATACAGGATATTGAGGCTACCCATTTGCAGCGAGTGGGTACGATACAACCCCACTTGAGGGCTACAGGAATTATATGAGTATTATGAGAATGATGATGATGCAAAGCTTGGTATCTAGGGTTATGAGATCCGATGGGAGACCTTGGCCAAGACCTATGATAGATATGATTGAGTTCTTTGTGCGTTGATAGCAAGAGTGTTGATTCCTGACTATAGGGGTCATGGTTTTCCAATGGGCTGAGGGGAGATGCTCAGATCGATGATTCAGTATGGGATAGTATATGCCTAGGGGCCATGTCTATTGGCCATGCTCTATTTTCAATTACATGATATCACCTATAGAGAGGGAAAAATTCTGAGCTGCGAGGTGACCTTGTTGATAGTTTGGGCATGGGAGCACATAGCAGTATTTCGACCTCTGATGGTTCGGTAGGCAGTGGGAAGTGTGCCATATTCCTATCTTTATCAAGGAGCATTGAACCAGACACATGTTGGAGATGTGGGTTATTGGAGGCACAATCTAGACACATTGGTGAGCTTAAATTGGAGACCATACAAGACCTGTCAGTTATGGATAGATGAGGATGACCACTTGCCTTGGTGTCAAGAGCCTAGGTATCTGATCGAGAAGATAGTACAGTCGCAACACATCATTGAGATGTACTTACCAGAGAGGGTCAGGTGACAGTTTGGTGAGCAATAGGGGGTGCCAGTGGGGATAGCAGAGTATGGTCGGTCGTCACGAGAGGTGCATACTTGGGGACCACAAATTATGATTACCATTGTAGAGTAGGAGATAGATACCATGCAGGCCTTAGATTGGGAGTGGCGAGGTGGGGATGCCGATGTAGGGACCACACCAGAGTATGATGCCTGGTGGTTAGTGTTACTTGATTTTTAGCTTTCAACTGAAATCAGGTTTAGTGTTTATTCTTTTGTGTTTTTTGTTTAAACATTTAAAAGATAAACCATAAGTTTTCTAGGTTTAATATGCATGGAAAAAGATTGTCAAATGAAACAGATTACATTTTTTCATTCCAATGTTGCAATTACAGAAAATGAGAAAAGAGAATCATATGTATACAAGTGTAATATTTTATTGATAATCATGAAGTGTACATGTCCCTCACAAGCCAAGGGACTAACTTTACTTATTCAATGAAAATAAAGAAACAATTTATACATGAATAAGTGAAAAAAAATGTGCATATAAGAGTGGAGACCAGTCATTGCCTGAGAATGACTAGTTGTAAAGTTTCCCTCTTGCCTTGTTGCTGCTGCCCCAAGCTGCTTGTGTCCTCCCCAGCTTGTAGTGCTCCTAGCTCCTGCATCTGGAAAAAAAATGATATTATAGCAATGCTCTAAGCAATGAAAGATCTCAATCCTTACATACACACCTACCTATGCATGTATAAACTGATCCATAAGTGCATTAAATAAGCATGCAAACCTTGGATGTCCTGGAAAACAATGAAGTCATCAAATACATCCAAAATATGCATCTATTTTTCTAACTTGTTTGCTTCATGTGCAGATTTAGGAAAAGTTTGGTTACTGTTCTGATTCAATTAAATACAACATGTGGGGTAAATGTGGCTCCCACGAGGGTAGAGCTCAACATGCTTTGAGAGAAATTGGAAATTGAGCAACTTGATCAAAGATATACCTGTTATCAATGCATTAAATCAATATGGAATCACATCGGTTGATCAAATTTAATTTTCAGATTCAAAGGATGCAACACATTTTGCTGGATATATCTTTCAATCTTCTTAAGTGGACCCTTGATCATTTTATAAAAAGAAGTAAGTGATTTTGGAGATGCATCAAGTCCAATCATAGATGCATCAAGTTCAATTATGCATCTCTTAAATAATGAGGGGGCAATCCAGATTATTGTCAGGTCCCTCTCACCTTGACCCTATTGGACAAGCACACATCACATAGGACAATGAGCTTTTAGGTCACCGACATAGGGGACATGTGCCTACCCACTAGGATAAAAGTGGGGAGACAGTTATGTGTTACATTTGATCAAAAAGGAAACAAATGTTGTGGAGATTAGGTAGCAAGCTCATGAGGGCAGCAAACAGCTATAGTGGAAACCATGAAGGTTGGGGAACAATTAGGACAACAACAAATCATGATACGTCTCATAGAGGGACATCAACGGTGAAAAGATCTCAATAACTGGAAGCAAGAAGAGAGCAATGTCCAATAGGAGGGTCAATACCATCATCTTAGGTACCACTGCCACAAGACAATAAATGACAACCCTTGTGCCTATATGTGTAGAGGTCCTAAAGCATGCTTTGAGTAAGGTGCATTCATGGCATCTTTTGGTGAAAACAACGAGCAGCCTCACATGCCTCAATCAAATCACACTGGACAAGAGATCTTCATGAACAAGACAATGTTATATAATGACAACCCTGTGGATGGTGACAAAATGCAGGAAACCATTTGAACAAGATGACATTGTCTCCTCATGTGCAAAAGGAAAAGACATTCAAGAAACATCAACTCTAGTTGACACAGATAATGTGCCCATACAAAGTATAATGGTAATTGGGGAAGACAAGAATCAAAGGTAAAGGACAATCATTTTTTATGAAGTTGACATTACAAGAAGTCAATGACAACATTGGAACCCTCATATGATGTGATCAAGATACAATTGCTATGCACATAACAAAGGTTGTGAAACAAAAGATTGTAGTCTTATCATTGAAAGGAAGATATAACAAAGTTGTAGGATCATATCAGGATAAAGATACCTTGCCATCAATGTCAAGAGCTTCAGAATTGGCATCTAGTTTTACATGACATAGATGTAGCCCCTAAAGATCAAATTGCAGGTTTAAAGGGCAACATGAAGGATAAAAGCTCATGGAATTATGTTGCTACACCTCCATGTGCATGAGCATGTTTCGGGTTTTACAACTACATTTGTTTGCATACATTTGTTGTATGGCCCACATATTGATCTTGACATGTTTCAAACATCGGTGGACTCAACATGTTGGTGTCAAATGTTGTCAAGAAGTGTATCTTGACGGTGTTATTAGCTGTTCTATGACTTTGTGTTTCATTCATATGGTTTGATTTGAAAATTAGAAGACTCAAAAGCTAATATTTTCAAAGAGTAATAAAAGACAGTGCTATGCATCATAAGTAGCCACCAAGCTGTGAAGCAGGGCAAGAAAACTATTGACCTGGAAAGGCCCCCCAAGGAGTATTCAGATGATCTTGATGCATGAACATAAATGACCAATGGAATACAATGTGATAACACAATTATCTTGTGAAAAGAAAGCAACCACTTCATGAATGTCAAGAACATTGTTTCAAGGATGAAGGTGAACATTACCCTCTTAGAAAACATTATAATCACCTTGCTGGATATGTACAATGACAATCATGGTGCCAAAGTTTCATATAGTGGTGTTTTGTCAAAGTGTTTGAGGCATCAAAAGGGGTTACCATGAGTGTTTAACAACATGAGGAGGTATCATCAATAAAGGAAAAAGTATGGTACTCCTAAAGGAAATGTCAAATGCAGGAGTTTCTTCACAATGACAAACCCACTTTGGGGTTTTGGTTTTAAAAAGACATTCTACAGGAAAAGGAAGTGCATTTACAAAATCAATTCAGATGGTCATTGAAAAAACACATTATTGCTACAAATTGGAGCTTTCAATTATGCTCACACTATACAATGACATTGAATCATTTTGCAAACAAAATCAGAGTTTTCCTTCAAATTGAAAAGACCCATCTAGGTTTACCATGAGAAGATAATGTTGAGGCAACAAAAATGGAGAAAAATTCTACAGGAGTAACAAATGGAAACCATTTCATGCAGGATGTGGCCAAGTAGACCCCTTTTTCTGCAAAATATGGAAGACCCACCTGGGGTTTTAAAATGTGAACCAACATTACTATAGATTACAGGAAAAGAAGTGTATTTACAAAACCCACTTGTATTTCTACAACAAAATTTGAGTTTCTTCAAGAAACCAAGAAACCCACTTGGGTTCTTTTGAAAAAAAGTTGTAGAGTTAGAAATACATGTGCTACAAAAAACCCACTTAGGGGTTTTGCAATTATATTGCAAAATGGAACATAAATTGTGAATACAGAGGAAACCCAGTTTAAAAAAATGGAGGCCGAGCTCACAGGCCATTTTTTCTCTTGTACATATCAAAAATCCATCTGGGTTGTTAAGAAATTTGCTAATACAGAAGAGAATCGAAAAGACATTATGGGGTTTTCAAATGAAGCAAAGCAACATCTAAAAATACACTATTTTCTGTCCATGGTTGTGACCAGGAAGTTTTTTCTTCATGAAAACAATAGGGAAACAACAATGGAGTGCCATCATTAACAAATGCAGAAAAGAAATAAGCATTTCATACCTCATAGTCAAGCTGGAAACAAAAAAATATGGGTCATTTTGCTCAAAATCAACAAGAATGGGGTCGATTTAGCTCACTTGGAGCTTTTGCTCACAAATTTCTTACAAAAATTTCAAGCTTTTGCTTCTAAAAAATCTTCATTAAGTTCTCATGGCGGCTATCAACAAGTGAAACAACAAACAAAGAGAACAAATGATACAAATGGGTCAACAATTTGTCCATGGCTGCGACCTGTAGGTTCAAAAATGGCCTCCAAATGGTGTAAAATCTAGATTTTATGCAACAAAAAAGCACTTTACCTACTATTGGAGTGTTTCTCTCATGAAATCTCAACAAAACCATGGAAAATCTCCATTTTTTTTTTTTGTGTTTGCTCAAACCCCATGGCAGCAGCATCATATTCCAGATTGTTCAATGACCAAATGATGATGTTTTCCCTTTGTTTTGGGTGTTTTGATGATTAGGGTTTGACCCTATTCGATGGGGACGAGATTTTATTCCCATGTTTTTAAAATTAAAAACACGTGTTAATGCATGGGGGCCAAAAACTTGTTCATTCACTTAGGAATTTTATGCCTTAAGGTGTTTCCCCTTATTTCAAACTTTGTGCTAAGTCCTCAACAATACAATACATATGGAGTGTGCCAAGTAGCTTATGTAATGCCTTTGTTTTTTTTCCCAATAATCATGTGACTTGGAATATGCTTTCCAGGAAATTTGGAGGTCGGCCATATTGGCCAAGTATTTTGGAGCTTTATGATGCCTTTGAAAACTAGTGAGTATTGACCATGTGTAGACTAAAATGCAAAATGAGGTAAGTAGAGATGGTCAAGTGCCTTGGATTCTTTTGAAAGCATTTGGATATGAAATTATATGTTGCATTTTATTTCAATGTATAAGATATCATTTAAGTGATTTGAAAATCACTTTTATTATGTCTTTTTAATGCAAATTGAATGTAATTCAAAAAAGATGGTGTGCCCCTTATTTTGTGCTTTGAATGTAAAATGACTTGATTAAGTGATGT
The DNA here is from genome assembly GCA_007258455.2 of Sequoia sempervirens. Lineage (NCBI taxonomy): Eukaryota > Viridiplantae > Streptophyta > Pinopsida > Cupressales > Cupressaceae > Sequoia > Sequoia sempervirens. Next base: position 276,188 of record VDFB02322266.1, on the reverse strand, counting down.
TTTATGAATCACTTAATCAAGGTTATTATCTTTTAATGCTTTTTGGAGTCTTATGTTTTCAAAACACACATATTGCATGAGGAGAGTGTGGGTCAATACTTGTGTGAAGACCAATGATGACTTGCAGACATGAGGGATGTGTGAGAGATTGTTTTGACTGATTTTAGAGGAAAGGGGATTGTTTGGAGGCATTTTTGTTACATTTTTAGTGTGACTATTGACTTGGCTTAACTTTTCTTCATGTGGAGGACAGTTTGGAGGGTTTCTAGAAGGTTCTTTTTGGCCTTTTCTGTTGTATCTGACCAAAACCTTCTAGAAGGACTTGTGTGAGGGGTTTTTGGTGGGTTTTGCATAAGTATGTTCATTTTGAACATTTGGAGGGGGTTCTTTCTTTCCAATAGCAGGATAGCTTTGTTTCTTGGAGCTATTTTCATGGAGCAGTATTGTAACTCAGATGGGCCTATTATACAATAAGCACTTTTAATTAATAAAGTAGAGAATTTTTACCTTCTCATTTCATGTTTCTCATGTATGCTGTTAATGATTGATCAGTTTGTCTTGTGAAAATCTATCTTTTCCTTGCAAGATTGTCTCATGTTTAGGCATCTATTTAGCAAAAGATGTATGTTTACAAGTTGTAAGTTGTATTGTTTAGTAATGCTGTTAATTGTGAAACCCCTGTTTTCCTTTTAAAATCACTGCTTATAGACCTTCTTATGAATTATTTATGTGAACTGCATTGGAAAGTGAGTTGTTGAGTCCAAATTTATGATATTAATTTGAATGTGATAGGCTGTTAACAGGTCTAGGTTGTTTTGGTGCATCACCTTAGGTATTTTTAGTATTAGGTTTATTTTCATGCAATTCTTACCCTTTACCTCAGAGATTAATAGTTAGGTGACATCAAAAGGGGAAGCCGACCCATAGTTCAGAGGTCTACTTTTGAATAGGACACTCACAATTTGAAAGTAGTCCCATCTTACATCCAAACCTGCTAAGTTTGTTCACAACTTGGCATTAGGGTGCAGATTTGAATCCCTAACAATTAGCACACATACTTGTTCTACTCATAGATCCACAACAACCAACACTAGTAGAGCACAAACTCAAAGGCATGAGAGGGTGGCAGGGAGGTAGAGGTGGGAAGGGTGGAGGGGACGAAGGATGGGGGGATGGAGGAGGATGGAGGGATGATGGGGGTGATGGACGGGGAGGACGAGGAGGAGGGGATAGACAGGTGAGGAGGAGGGATAGAGGACAACAAGAGGGTAGGCAGTTACCACCCATCTGAGAGGAGGCAGAGATAGAGGAGGATTGACTAGAGCTTAGGGCAACAACAAAGGTGGTAGCTCAGGTAGTAGAGTAGCATGCAGAGGTTCCTGCAGTAGAGGTAGCACAACTAGAGGCCATGGAGGTCAAGGTAGGTGGTGATGGGGGACAGGGAGAGCAGGTAGGAGGAGAGGAGGAGGCTGAGATGGACAAGGCAGTGCGGGTTCTCTGTGAGAGGATCATCATGGGAGATGAGGAGGTGGGGGAGGAGGTTCAAGCAGATGATAGGATTGTTGAGCAAAGGATAACCGCACTACAGGTGCGTGTACAAGCACTAGAGGCAGATTTGAGGACAATTACTGCTGAGAGAGATGACCTTAAGGCTGAGAGGGGTGATTTTCAGGTGGAGTGGGATCTGGACGTCATTACCCGACAACAAACCAACCAATAAATGATTTATTTCATAGCCACATGCAATGGGTTAATGGTCGAGGTTGCACGAGAGTATGCCAGGGTGAGCAGGTGCAACCGGTACTATAGGGACTTATATGAGAGAGTGGTACCTTCAGAGAGAAGGGAGCCCACATTTTCAGAGATAGATAGTGGCTCATGAGGCAGAAGGCACAACAAGACCCATAGCCGGTGAACATAGAGGAGGTCCCAAGGTGAGACATCAGATGCTAGGTGGGTCACTCCTTATGACAGGCCTCCTACTACCAAGGATGCACCACACAAGGAGGACAAGGATGCCCAAGGGACAAGAGATCAGGGCAGTTTGGGCAAGGGCCTCTTATTATTTCTGTTGTTATATGGACATTGATATGTTATTATTGTCGAGCCTGCGAGCTCCACTTTTATTGAACACATCTTTACATTGTTCTATGACACTTTATTTTTTGAGCGATATATATGATATGATTTTGGAGGTGGTTGATGATATTCATTACAGTGTGTTTATGCATTTATGAGGACATGCTATGTGATATATACTCATGCTATGATCATGGTGGCTATGATCATGGTGGTTGTTGATGCATTTTATATGATGATGTGATGGTCTACTACCCTTTTATGATTATGTTTATGCTTTGTATGATTTATGAATGATAAATGCAATATGGATAATGTGGTGATCTATATGATTATGTTACAGTGAAATATAATGATGTTATGTATTTATGGTTATGGATGTTTTTATTATAATATGCATGGATGATGAACGAAATGGAAATGATCCTGTGTTACAAGCATGATATAATATGTAGATGCCATCTTAATGTTAACGTAATGAAATGTTTGTATGATAATGTAAAATTTTTGATGGAAAATGTGTAATGTGAATGCAAAATATGACGCTTAATGTGATATGTGATAATGGGATATAATGTGTATGGTATGTAATATAAAATGCAATGCAATATGTGATGTGAAGAATCATAATGTAAAATGCGATGTTATATGAAATGTAATGCAAATGGATTGTAATGCAACATTATATGGAATGTAATACTATGTGATATGGGATGCAATGCTATGATGAAATGTATGATGCTGCCATGATGATGAGATATGAGTGCCATATGGATGCATTTTGTGTTTTTATATTTTCTTATGCAAATATATGTGACCTAATATGAAAATGATGTCTATGAGGATGGTGCTTTCTATGATGCAATCTAACATGATTATGGATGCAAGATGTTTTTATGTGTCACAGGACTTTGTCAAGACACGAATGGAAGAAATGTTAGTGCAGAGAAGATGGAAGAGATGAATGTTAGCGTGGAAAAGACAAGGGAGATGGAGATGGAAAGTTAGATGGGGAGTGATAAGGGAACCAACTTTCATGCTTACATTTTTATAGTTATCATCACTGGGCATAAAAAATGTCACAAATGGACCACAAACACCCTGGTATGACATAAACCAAGGTGTGCAAGGTGACCATTTGGGAGAGACAAGCAGTCAAAAAGACAAGGAATGCCCCAGCTCATACTAAGGACCCAATTGTCCCAGTCTTTTTTCCAAGACAAACCACTAAAAACAAACAAAGAAAGGAGGCCATGATCCATCATTGTCCCTCTAAATCCATTGATAAGACATCCTCAAGGAGACTAGTAACATGACCCAAAACCAATTGAAAAGATAAGATAAATCCAGACCAACAAAGTGTTTGCCAATGTTAATGATAAGATTGTTTGATTCATTGATTAAGTTGACCAAGATGACCAAGTTTGATTGAAAACTTGTCAAGGATTTATTGATAAGTTGACAAGGGTTAACAAATTATTCTGATTGACTGCACCTAGTCTTAGGAAGGACACATCCTGATTAAGGAAAGATTGGTTGACCAAGATGACAAGATTGATTGATTTGATAAAGATTGATTGATAAAGTTGACAAAGTTGATTGATTGCACTTGACTTTAGGAAAGACATATCTTGATTAAGGCAAGATTGATTGAAAAGGTTGAAAAGATTGATTGTGACAAAGTTTATTTGACAAAGATTGATGAATATGACCAAGCGATGTGATGATACCCAAATTTAGGAAGGACACATCCTGTTTAAGGCAAAGGACACATCTGATAAAGTTGACCAAGTGATAAGTGTTGACAAGGCACCTAACTGCAAGAAAGGCATATCCTGCTTAAGGTGAATGACCAAATTGACAAAGTCTAATTTCAGGAAGGACACATCCTGATAAAAGACAAGAGATAGGACCGAATGAGAGAAATGACATAATGCCCCATTCCACTAAGATTGATGATCCGATTGATTGGTTGATGATAAGATGATTGATTGATTGAAGGATTTTATTGGTTATGTTTGTCTATTGATTCATGATTTTGTTTAAATGATGATTGCTTGTGGACCTAGAACAAGACTAGACTCGACAAACCCTAAAGGACTAACCTAGGTGGCCTCGGGGGCTCATCTATTGATGGCCTTGCCTACATTATACATGCAAAGACCTCGTAGTTCGGCATGAATTGACTTTGCCTTATTTGACAAAAGACTAAGTCATGATTTTATTTGGACAACCTAAAAGGGCTTACTTAATGTTTCGGGGGCTCATTTAAGATGAGCCTTGCCTATGTTGCAAATGCACAGAGACAACGTAGTTCAACCAGTGTAATACAAATTGACTCAGACTCAGAATCTAACTCTGTTTTTTGAATTTTTTTGAAGTTTTATGATGTTTTTGGATTTCAAACGTTTTTTTATTTTTTTTGATTTTGATGTTTTATGATTTTTTTTTGGATTTTTGATGATTTTATGATTTTTTTGGATTTTTGATGTTTTATGATTTTTTTGGATTTTTGATGATTTTATGATTTTTTTTAATTTTTAAAGGATTTATGAAGCTGATACCATGTGTTATTTCGCATGAAGATGTGGGTCAAGGAATTTCCCCTAGTTAGGTGTAGGACTAACTTATTATGTGCAAGGGATAGTGGCGAATGCAAGGGATGATCAGGATACTAAATGTCGGTGGTTCCCAGGCCATGGAAAAATAACTAAGTTTATTATGAATGAGTGACATGTCTTAATGGATGGGTGAAAGGACAAAGGACCAGATAGAGTGATAGTAGACAGAGGAGCATAGACTTATTACACATGGCGCCTGTTTGCCAGGTTTTCACCATGGTACTTATCCAAAGCGCCACCGAAGTGGTTTTCACTTTTGGACAAATTATTTCTCTTTACTATTTTTTTATTTTTTCCATTTTTTTGTTGTCACCAAGATGCCTGTTTGCCAGGTTTTCATCAGGGTGACCATTTTTTTTTTTTGTATTTTTAACTTTTAAGGGGATACTCTGAGAATCAAGTGTAGTACTTGTGAAGGTCCATGTTGTTGATAGGTTCAGACAATGACTCTCCTTGAAGAGTAGAAAGTTGATAAGCACCTAATCCATATGATGCGATGATAGTATAGGGGCCCAACAAATTAGGTTCAAACTTTTTAGGCTTCTCTCATTTTGCTTGATTTTTTTAGATTTTCTCTTAGGACTAAGTCACCAATGCCAAAGCTTATAGGTTAGAATTTTTTATTGTAGCTGCGTTGAAGGTGATTCTGGTATGCTTGAAAATGTGTCAAAGCATTCTATCTCTTTTCATCTAGTAATTCCAGCTCATGTAGACAAGATACACGATATTCTTCTTGATCAGTCAAGCTTTGCATAGAGACTTGCAAAGAGGGTAACTCGACCTCTATAGGAAGTATTGCTTCAGAACCAAAGACAAGGGAGTATGGGGTAGCTCCTGTAGGAGTGCGAACACTGGTATGATAAGCCCATAAATCAAGGTTGAGTTTTAGATGCCAGTCACAACCAACGTCATGTACAATATTTTTTAAGTTTTTTAGGATGGTCTTATTAGATGCCTCAGCTTGGCCATTTCTTTGGGGGTAATATGGAGTAGAAAAATGATGTTGGATATGGAATTTATCACAAAGCTCACAGACATCCTAATTTTTGAAAGGGCGACCATTACTGGTGATAATGGACTATAGGATACCATAGTGGAAAATGTGTAATTTAGGATGAACTTGGTTATCTGTTTTCCAATAATATAAGTTAGGGGGATGGATTCGATCCATTTTGTGAAATATTCAATGGCGAAAAGGATAAAATTATGTCCATTAGAAGAGGTGGGATGGATCTTTCCTATGTGGTCGAGTCCCCATTGAGAAAATGGCCATGGCGAAGTAAGCGGTTGAAGTTCTTGAGTTGGTGCATGTATAAGATCTCCATGAATCTAACACTAGTGACACTTCTTCGCAAAGTGATAAGCATCACGTTCCATTGTAGGCCAATAATATCTCATTCTCATGAGCTTTTTAGCTAAGGTTGGACTAGTAGAGTGAGCTCCATATATACCTTGGTGTACCTCTTGTAAGACTGTGCTTCATTTGAGTCGAGACATCAGAGCAAAGTACTATCTAAGTTGCGGCAATAAAGGGTGTCTCCGATGATGGCATATTTGGATGCTTGTCATATAAAGGTCTTTTGTTGGTTATGGGAAAAGTCAAGAGGGATAATTTGGACATGCAAATAGGTGTAGATTTCTTTATACCAAGGAGATTCAAGACCAACAAGTTCACACACAAGTTCAATTTTGGGGACATCAAATGTAGGGATCAATAGTTGTTCCATCAAGAACTCATATTGTGAGGCATTACTGGGAATTTCCAAGAGAGATCCAATTGTAGCCATTGCGTCAGTTGCTTTGTTCTGGATTCTCAGTATCTGTTCAAAAGAAATATTATCAAAGTATAGTTTGAAGTTGTTTACCATGCGCTTGTAGGGTATCAATTTCTCATCTTTAGTGTCATAGTCATCATTAACTTTCTTTATAACTAATTGGGAGTCACCATAGACTTGAAGGTCCTTGATTTTCCAATTTATTGCCATTCAAAGTCCTGTCAATAATGCTTCATATTCAACCATGTTTTTTGTGCACGAGAATGCTATTCAAAATGACTTAGGAATGGCATATCCTTCAGGTGTGATGGACAAGATACCCACTCTTGATCCATGACTTTTATAAGATCCATCAAAGTATAGCTTCCATGTTGTTGGTGCGTCTATGACAAAGATCAATTCATTTGGGAAATTAGATATCAAAGGATGGTCTGCTTTTAGTGGTGCATCTGCAAGTTGGTTAGCTATTACTTGTCCCTTTATTGCTTTTTGATCAACATATTCAATGTCATATTCACTTAGAATTATAACCCACTTAGCTAGTCTTCCTGTCAATGTTGCTTTGCTAAGAAGATATTTTAAAGGATCAATTTTGGCAATTAGTTTTGTCTTGTGATTCAACATGTAGTGTCTTAGTTTATGTGCTGCAAACACCACTACTAAACATGCTCACTCAATAGGACTATAGTTTAGCTCATACCTGACCAAAGTGTAACTGATATGATATATTGCTCTTTCCTTGCCATCATTGTCATTTTGTGTTAAGAGTGCCCCCAGTGCTAATGTAGTAGCTTTCACATATAGTATTAGATGTCTTCCATCAATTGGAGGCATGAGAATAAGTGGATTCAATAGATAGTTCTTGATTTGATCAAATGCCTCTTGACACTTTTCTATCCAATTGAAGGGAACGCCTTTTCTTAATAGATGTTGGAATGGGTGGATCTTGTCTACTAGTTGAGCAATGAACCTATGGATGGATTGTAGTCATCCTTGTAATGTTCTTAACTGACTGATGTTGGTTGGTGGTGGCATTTCCAAGATGGCTTTAACTTTGGCGGGATCAACCTCTATTCCTTTATGTGAGACAATATATCCAAGAAGCTTGCTTGATTGGACCTTGAAGACACATTTCTTTGGATTCAGCCTAAGTTGATACTTTTCTAGTTGTGTGAAAATCTTGTTCAATACTACTAAGTTTCCACTTCATTTTAGAGATTTAGAGAGAAGTTCATCAACATATTCTTCCATAAGGACGTGCATATAGTCATGAAAAATTATAGTCATATCTCTCTGATAGATAGCTCCAACATTTTTCAATCCAAATGGCATAATGTTCCAACAAAAGGTTCCCGAAGTGCATGTGAAAGTTATCTTTGGTTCATCTTTAGTAGAAATTCTTATCTGTTTGTAACCTGAGAATCTATCCATCAGTGATAACATCTCATATCCAGCTATGAGGTCTACTATGATGTAAATGTTTGGTAAAGGAAAATCATATTTGGGACAAGCTTTGTTGAGGTCCCTAAAATCCATGCAAATTTTGATTTGACCATTCGACTTAGTGACAAGAACAAGATTTGATATCCACTATGTGTAGTCAATGGAGCGAATGAATCCAACATCCAGTAGTTTATTCAGTTCCACCTTGACAAGAAGTGCAATCTGGGGGTGCATTTTCCTTAAAAAAAATTTATATGGTTTTGCATTAGGCAACAGTGGCAAGTGATGTAGAACAAGTTCAAGATCCAATCTAGGCATATCGGCATATGATCATGCAAAATTGACTTGTCTTTTTGAAAATAAAGTTATAAACTTAGGCTTTTCCTCAGTGGTCAAGGATGCTGCTAATTGTATCATTTTGGAGTTATCTGATGTTCCAATGTTGACTTCCTCTATTTCTTCTATAAGCAATGACCATCTCTCTCGGTCTATTGGGAGGCAGTATAGTCCTCCATCCTTAGACGCCTCAGAGAGGTTTTCACCTTCAGATGCGTCCTTTATTTTTACTTTTTCACAATCAATAGACAACTTTTGGTTTTCACTTGAAGACCTATTATGTTTACTTTTACTTTTGTGACTAGAGGACAAGATGACCTCACCAAAGTATGCTACATAATTGAGTTTTATGGAAAATCCAACCTTATGATCCCCACTTGTTATTCCTTCATGAAGTCCCATAAACTCAACAATTGCTTCATCATTTTTGAAAGTGTCCAAACTTGGTGGTTCTTGTTGATCCCAATCTATAAGTTGAGGGTAGACAAGGGGTAAGCCATCATCAGTATCATCAAGGGTCATGGTGTAGGCAGATAGGGTGAAGACAGAAGTAGATTCATCAGGTTCCCAAGAGGAAGGATCAATGGATTTCCAAAAATAGTGTTTGATCCACTCTTGTTTTGTCAAAGTCATTTTTGAATGGGTACTAGGCAGGTTTCGTGAGGAATCCATGGTAAGCATTTGATCAAATTCCTCAAATAGTTTATCAAGGTCCATGAAAGTGGTGGAGGATAGGGAATCCCATTCATATTCATTGGAGTCAACATCATAATCCCAAGAGTCTCATATGTCTCGATCTCACTTGAAGCATCATCAGACTCACTTGAAGGTAACCGATACCCTGGATGGTCACTTTTACCGGTACAAACCCTAACCCTTAATGACTTATTAGCTTAGGAGATTGTAAAGGTTCCAACATTCCTTGTTTATTTAGACCAAGGTTGTTGTGTCCATCATATCCATGCCATTTCATTATTTGGAACCCTTTTGGATACTGTTCAATTGACAATTTCTTAATTTCAATTTCTTCTTCTTCTTTGTACAACTATGTGAGAATGTGGTCATCTAGAGATTCTTTAGCAAGCTCCCCCCATCTAGTGAAGGTGGTAGGAGGATTGTGGATGACAATTTTTGGCTGCACGGAATGTGATTTTCCATATGACTTTAGTGAATTTGGTAATTTTCCAATGAAAAAGAGACTCTTCATATTTTATTCTCCACATCCTCTGTCTTGAATTTGGATCATGGGCATGGAAGGTGTGACGAATGAAGTGGGAGATTTGATGAGAGTGGATGGATCAATGTAATGAGATGGAGTGATTGATGAAGTGGAAGATGAAGCCTCTCAATTGATGGGCACTTGACGTTCAATAGTTCCTTTCAAGTTTGAACAATATTGAAAAGGATCAGGGTTGCCTGTAATAGTGATTCCAATGCCATTGTGTGGGAACTTGAGGCATTGATGGTAAGTGGAAGGGATATCCCTCATGGAATGGATCCATGGGTGACCAAGGAGGAGATTGTAATGTAAATCCAGATCCAAGACATGAAATATTGTGTCCTGTATTGTCAGGTCAACTCTCATAAGAAGTGAAATTACACCTTCAGAAGAAATTTCAACATCGCCATAAGCTTTAATCACAATTTTCTTGGTTTGGTCAATACAATTCTCAAAGCATCCCAATGCTTTCACTAATTTTAGTGAACAAATGTTCAAACTGACTCCACCATCTACTAGGACTCGTATGATCTTCTATGTATTAACACATATTTCTAGGTGTAGGGGGTTGTTATGATTAGGTTTTGGTGCAGAGAAGTCTTGTTCCGAGAAGGTGGCATGGTGTGGCATAGCTAAGTATCCAACCATGGCTTGAAACTCATTGACATCTAGGTTTGTGGGGATAGAGGCTTATTGTAAGGCTTTATCGAGGATGGCTTTGTGTTGTGGTGAGATATGAAGGAGCTCCAAGATATAAATTTGTGCGAGAGTTTTCCCTAGCTACTCTGGGAGGTTATATTGACCCTTTGGTAGGACCTGGAATAGTTATCTTGGTTCTGCGAGTGGCGATAACACAATTTGATTTTGGATTGTTTATAGTGATAGTGGTAATGCGATCATCAAAGGGTCTCACATTAAGGATGATAGTGTTGTAATCATGTTTGACAGCTGCATAATTAGCATTATTGTTGTTTCCTGAACTGGAGGATTTTCCTTTATCATGGTCTTGTAGGGGTGTTTTGAATATGGTGTGATCAACATTCGTCTTGGCTTATGAATTATCAACTGAAATGGTTTGATCTTTAATAAGGACTTGAATGATATTCTTGAGTGTTCAACATTGAGTTGTTTTGTGTACTTTCCCACAGTGGTATTCACAATATTCGTCTTCCTTCCACCATTCAAGTTTGATCAGTGAAGGTTCATAGTTTTTGGTGTCTAGTAGTGTGATGACATTTGCTTGCAAAAGCCGTTTAAGAATTGATTCAATGGGTTCACCCAAAGGGGTGTATGTTCTCTTGGCGTGGGGAGGACCTCTGTAATGTTGATTGTTTTGGATCATGTTTAGCATTTGTTTTTGACCTTGTGTCTGTGTGTTTGGTGTATTGGATGCATTTGACGAAGGACCTTTAAGCTAAATGATTACACATTTGGTTATTAGTTTGGCATCAACAACTCCATCATTTGTGACATTTTTGTTTCAGGACCAGTATTTACTCTTATCATTGTTAGGTTTGGGATTTTCTTTGTTGACTTTGACTAGCCCTTTTGCAATAAGACCCTTTTCAATAAGGACAACTTTCTCAAGAATCTCCTCAAAATTTTTGCAACATTGGATTTGAATTTGACTCATAAATTCTTTGTTAAGGTTTTCTACAAACATGGTGACAAGTTGTCTTTCAAAAATGTGACAAGGGAACTTGCTAACCAAGCCCCACCATCTCTGGTAGTACGAGGTAAGCGATTCCCCATCTTCTTGTTTGGTTGTGCTCAATGTTGCAAGGGTGAAATCATTTTTAATGTTGAAGGAAAAGTGGTTTATAATTTTTTTGGCTAGTTCACCCCATGTTCTGATTCCTAATGGAAGGTGTGCAAACCAATCGAAGGCTAGTCCTATGAGGCTTCATGGGAATAGTCTCATGAGATAGGTAGGTCATATGAGACTTCCATACATGATGTGTTAAGTTGGATCCCTGTCCCCTTATACTTTGGCAAAGGTGGTGTTGTGAAATGTGGGGGAAATAGAGGCATGTATAGATTTCAATCAAATGGAAAGGGGCACAGTTGCTTCGCAGAATAAATCTTCTTGTTGGTTCCCAATTGCATGTTTGTCATTTGTTGTTCAAGGGACTGCATATGTTGTATCAAAATGTCTACAAGGGATGGTGTTGCATTGCTTTGGTTATGTTCCATGATGTTGGTGTTAAGGTCATATGTTGGATTTGAATTGGTATTTATGCTTTGGGACATAGGACCTTGGTTGCCATAAGTATGTGTGCTGCTTAGATTTGGAATGAAATTGGTGTTTAGGTTTGTGCCAAAGGTCATGTTGGAATTTGGTATGGCATTTTGGAATTGAGGTGTGGACCTTTGAGTTTGTAAATTTAGTCCTTGATTTGCAAGTGAGGGTGTGTATCCTTGGTTAACATTTTGATATGAAGGTGTAGGACCTTGATTGATGTTTTGATGTGGAGGAATGTTCCATTGGTTGATGTTTGAAGGCGTAGGTTCTTGGTTGGAATTTGAAGGTGTAGGTCCTTGGTTGGTATTTTGAAATGAAGTAAAGGTAACTTGATTGGAATTTGAAGGTGTAGGCCCTTGGTTGGTATTTTGAAATGAAGTAAAGGTTCCTTGATTGGAATTCAAAGGTGTAGGTCCTTGGTTAGTATTTTGGAATGAGGTAAAGGTTCCTTGGTTGGTATTTTGGAATGAAGTAAAGGTTCCTCGGTTGGAATTTAAAGGTGTAGGTCCCAGGTTGGTATTTTGGAATGAAGTAAAGGTTCCTTGGGTAGGATTTTGGAATGATGGAAGAGCCGCTTGATTAGTGTTTTGGAGTGATGGGATTGATCCTTGATTTACATTTTGATTTGGGGTTCTTTGTGAGAAAATGTGAACCCTTCTAGATTTAGTTGGTGGGTTTTGACTTGATGAAGGGACACCTTGAAATTGGAATAAGGAACCTTGATTTGTGTTGTGAACTATATATTTAGGACCTTGGTTTTCATTTTAGGTCAAAGGGGTGGGACCTTGTGATGTGGAACCTTGATCGGTATTTTGTGGTGTGGACTTAGGACCTTGGTTTGTATTTTGGATCAAAGGTGTGTGACCTTGTGATATGGCACCTTGATTAGTATGTTGGAAAAGGGGGTTTGTGAAGGTATTTCCCATGGTATTTGAGGGACCTCCAAGTGTGAAAATTTATCCTTGTGTAATGATATTTGTTTCCTTATATCCAAATGTTGAGATGCTTAGGATGTGTGTAGTAGTGGTAGTCATGTGTGTAGTTGTACCAAGAGGTATGTTTGACATTTGTTGTGATGAGGGCATGCCAAATGCAAATGGATTTTCGGTTTCTTTCTCCAGAATGGTTGATACATCAAAACCTTGAGGTAATTTGGCCCCCTTTTTAGCTAGTGCATAAAAGTATCTGTTAGGGTCTGCACTAACAAGTTGATCAATCATGCTCAATTTTTTTGGGTCACTATAAGCTTCTTCAATCTCTTCTCGGGTCAATTGTCTATTGGAATCTTCTTGGCTCATGTTTTCCCATGTTTGGTCTCTTGGTGGTGTGTCTCTTGGAGGTGTAGAATGATTTGAATATGTTCCAAGGGTAGTGTCATGAAAAGGGTTGCTTGAAAACTCCATGTTCTTTCTTTTGGTTTGGGACCTTGTTTCAAGTATATGAGACTTTTGCAAGTTGGGGGATAATGCAAGATGGCAATGAAACTATGCCATGTTTTTGGATTTTTAGATTTTAGGATATGAAAATGCAAGGATGATAATGTCCAAAGGATGGGGGATAATGAATGCTAAAGGATACTAAAGATTGATTGATGATCAAGGTGATAATGTAACTAAGGTTAAAATGAATTGACGCTATGTTTTTTTTCTATTTTTCGAGTATAAAGATGCAAAGATAATGAAATTAATGGATGCAAAATAATGAAGACTACGGTAAAGTGAGCTATTTTTTGGTATTTTTGGAATAAGGGTGCAAAGTAAAAACTAAGCAATATGAGTCTAAATGAGAGCAAGGAAATGCAAAGGAATTATAAAATTTTGAACAAAGGGTGGCAATCAAGCTAATGTGAACCCAAGGAAACAAATTCCAAATGGCATTGACCATTAGAGGATAACTTTGACAAAGTAGAGACAAGACTAGGACACAAGACTATGACTCAAAATTGATAAGGTGACAATGACAAGGATAATGGTCAATGACAAATAGAATATGTAACCAAGAATTTCCAAAAGCTCAAAGGTCTCCCTATGTTCAAAATATGAAGGCCCAAATGCAACCTAAGAATCAAAGTCTAATTTGTGCAATGCAAAGGATGGAGGGATGTAACCTACAATGCAGTGTATTTATAATGGCAATGCTAAAGTGAGCTGGTGAATCTTGCAAGTCTGTGGTTTATTATTTAGAGGTCATTGTGAAACTGTTTTGGTCAGATTTTGGACACAAATTTCAGAAGTTTTTGTTTAGCAAACAATTGCGGCTCAGTTTTCAGCAAGTGCATCTCACAGTTGCGGTTCAAGTAATCAAACACAACTCTATTTTCAGCAAGCATGGTTCAGGTAGACAATTGTGGTTTTCCAGCCTACAGTTGCAGTTCACAATAACAGTTGTGACTCTATATCTATCAATAGTGGTTTCTAGAATGTTGTTTTGAAAGTTTTGATGTTTTTGAGTTGGTTTATGATGAAATTTTGGTTGTTTCTAATAAAATGTAATGACAAACACAAAAAATAGTATCAAGCACTTGTTGTCAGTCTAGTTTAAATGTGAAAATGTTTTAATTTCAGGATAACAAGCACAATCCTATGTTGGAGAGGAAAATATTTGCTGGATTCCCACTTGGATTTCTTCAACCGTGCCTATTCCAAGCGGATAGCCTAGGAACTTGGTAGCACTGGCTCCCCTCCACAACACTCACTTCTATGGGAATACCAAGTTCCGAATTCCCTAAGACCACAAGGATCTCAAGAAATTTTTCATCTCTATAGTGAACTGTGAAAATGTGGGATGACTTTAGAGGTCCGACCTCCTATGCCAACAAATAGAAGGATTTTGGATTCTAAAAACAAGAGGTGTCTAGTAAGGGCATCCAGTTTAGGGGGTACTGTGATAAAATCCCTCAAGAGGCCTCCCAACCCTTAGAACAAGGGATTTTCACATCATAAAGATACTGAGGGAGGGCTATCACCTACCGCTTCCTGTTGATTGCAAACTTTCCTTGCAATCACAAATTTATATAGCGGTTTGGAAGGACTTGGCTTTAGCTCGTTACCGCTTGGGTCGTTCCCTTGGGGTGAGTAATTTTTTCCACCAAGGTAGGTCCTTCTAGTGGGTAAACACAAAAAAAGATGGGTCTGGCTTTCTGATCACCGAGTTTGCACAAGGTGAGAGCATAATACCTACCATCCTTCAAACACTAAAATAGTGGTTCATTACTCCCTAGTTAGATCTACATGAGAGAATACAATCGTTCCTTTTAAAGCACCAAATGAAATGTTGTCTAATCTAAAGCAAACAAGATTTTGTGGTTTCAAAATAAGGTCTTGGACATACGAAAACCTACAAAACCACACATTAGTAGTTTCACAAAGATATCTTGGACCAACGAAAAGATGCAAAAACCTATTTAGCACAAAAGGTTAAAAACCAAACTAAAACCTAAACCAGATTAGAAAATAAAGAAACTAGACTAACTTAAAAATTGAAAGAAAATAAACTAGAGCCCAATTTTTTTGTTGCTTCAAAAGAAGTAGTTTTTGGGAGCTCCACTCCAAAGCCACATGCTGCCAACTGAAGATTAGCAACTAGAAAACACTATTCTATTTGCAAAACCCAAAAGAAAAATTGAAAAGACATGAAAACTGGAATTTTATACCAAGTAGACAAATGTGTCATTTCATGCAACGATTGTGTTGTTGTTTCACGTCGCACCAGAGCGAATGCATCTATCTCACTTTCAAATTCAAACTTTGTTGCCCATCATGTCTTCAACAAATACGTTGCTTCTCATCAAATGTGTCACTCCCTAGAAAATGACTGTTGCGTCTATCAATTGTGTCATTCTGTACTTAAAGTTTGCAAAAAAGAAGAAGCAAAAATCATATGAAAAATTTGTAAAACTAGTGTTCACGTCGGGTTCACCAATGTAAGATGGGGTTAGAGAATTCCTAGCCTAGATAAAGTGACATCCAACACTTCTAAGCTACAAAACCACATCAAACAAGAGAAAACAAACAATAAGGAATCAAAATGAAAGCATTCCAAAGTAAACACTCCCCATTGTAGTTGCTTCACTTCTCGTCTCTCCTATTTCTTCTTATGCCAATATTTCCCTTAGATTTGTTGTTAGAGTTGTGCAAATACCTGCAAATAGTAAGCAAGAAAGTTGGAGATAATTGTTGTTAAGTTGAAAATGGGAGAGGAAGGTTGCTTTTATAGACAACCATTCAAATGGACGGTCCAAATTAAGCTTCTAGAAAGATTCCAAGATCAATGGTGGAGGATGCATGAGAGGGAGGTTAGGAAATGGATGGTTGAGATCAAGCCTCCAGAAGATGCTTAGATCAATGGTCCAAAATTGATGCACCAAGAATATGCCATTCATAGTAGGAGCTATGATAGTTATGACACCGATGGCTATGTTGCTCGATGGCTATGTTGCTCGATGGCTATGATAGAAATGAAGGCTATGACAAAAATGAATGACAGGGAATATTTGACCAAAAGAAATCATTTATTCGAAAATGGAAGAAAAATAGAGGAAATCGACAAGTGGAGGATAAATAATTCATTCAAATTATTTATTGGAGAAAAATGAAAAAAGAACATTTAACTAAAATGATTATTCAACCATTTTAATTAAATGGGAGGAAAATGGAAAAAGGGACATTAAATAATTAACTTAAATTAATTATTTAATGAGGAGAAGATGACAAGGAATAGTTACATAATTTTGATAATTATTTAGCTATAGAAGAATTAAAAGACCATGAATAGATAAATAATTAATGATAATTATTTAACTATAGACGAAAGGTGATAAAGAAATAATTAAATAATAATTATTTAATTATTGAAGAAGAAGGAGAATTAGTGACACAATTAATTTTATTTAATTGATCTGAGAAGAATAAAGATTAGAAAGTGAATTAATTAAATAATTAAAAAATATTTAATTAATAGAGGAATGTGATCAAGCATAATTGAATAATTAAAATTATTCAATTATCGAAGGATGATGACCAAGAAAAATGACACTTGCAGACTTAGGACATTTTTTAGTGTCTACAGAATGAATATCATCTTCTCAACCATGTGCACTCAATGAAAATAGAAGAAGATGTGGGCTCAAAAGCTTTGCAAAGCTAACACTACAGCAACAATGAAGAGGAGGAGCCAACAAAGCAACAAATTATAGCTACAATGAAGGTGGTGAAATATGAAGGAGCTGAAAGTGAGTGTTTAGCAAGTGTGTAGAGTGAATTTGGATCAAGAAGTTGAAGAAAGAAGAGTGAGTCAAGAAGATGGCCATAATTTTAAAAAATAATGGAGGCAAAAGGGCTATTTGAAGTTGGTTGAAGGGGAAACAAGCATTACACTTCACGTCCAATGGAGGAGTGTAGCGCCTCTATGAATTCCAGAGGCAAGAATCCTACTAGGATGGAAGCACACCACGTGGATGTCTGCATGCCACACTGGCGTCCTCGAAGAAAATTCCCCTGCCGACACACAAATGAGCTACCAAATGGATGGAAAATGGAAGTAGATGTGGAAAATACATCATCGAGATCATGTTTTCTAAGGTAAGGGGTGTGTAAATGGGGAATTTGCAAGGGGTGCAAATTCACACCATTACACATACCACTCTAAAAATTTCTACTCTTTATCCAAACACATTCAACTCACCCCTCTGTTGATACTCTTGTGTGATTCTCATTATTAACGCTTCCATTCACCCATCTCCTCTACATGTGTTGTACCAATATAGTTTTTTCTACCTCAAATTTAGCTATAATAGCTTCACATCATTTTTATACCTTTCTCTATGTTATTTTCTACCACTAATACATTCCATCTTAACTTATGCACTCCATCATAAACCAACTATGCCCTTACCTATACACACTTGAGTGCACTAAGAAACTACTTCATTTGGAAAATTTTAATGCTTTTTATATAAGAATCATCTTTACCTAAAGAGAGATTGACTTGAAAAGTTTATACCTAAGTTGTGATACAAAAATTGGTGCTTCCTTTATGAACATACACACCACACTAATGAAATCTAATATATAAGAGTCAAATACACCCTTAAAAAAATGCATCAATTACAGGAGTCAAAATGATATTAGTGCATTTTAGCTATGAAATCAAACTATAATCCAATTAAATATGTGCTTATGTTTATATTTTCATTATCAAAGGCACACAAAGAGCCAAAAGAAATGTGTTCAGAGAGCTAAACTAAAAAATCCTCATACAAATCAAAACCAAATAGCTTGTTCTCCTACCATTGATGAATCTTTATTAATTTAAGGGGTAAACAATTTTGACTAGGAGCTATTGAACCAGTGAGGTCACAAATGAGGGAACTCATCCCCAATTTAAACATTCAATAATTACACCCCAATGGGGTTTGAACCTTTGGTGTATGATTGAAACCAAAGGTTGCTTGCACAATCTCCAAGAAGACTTCTCTCTGTCTTCCACCAAGAACCTGACAACTTCAGGGCTCTGTTTAGACTTAGATCATTAACTAAGTCTTTCTTCAACTCTTCTCAAAGAGTTCTCCACTTGTGCTTTACCTTTGGAAGACCAACACCATGTGAATTTGCAAATTTCCTCTCAACACCTAGAAGGATCTAAGTGCCAACTTCATCATTTTGCTTGAACTTCTTGCAGGGGAGCTAGAGACACTGTTTCCTTGCATTTCACATTCAATTGAATGCATCTTGTAGGGTCTTCAGTCCTCAATCCACCCGATCTCAAGATTTTTCCTTGGTGAGGCCTATCTCCTTGTAGCCCTTACCAGTCCCTTTTTGGCTTTTCCTGCCCAAACTTTCCAAATGACCTAGCAAACAAATGTCACTTTCAGACACCCTTTTTGGAGCTTTAAATATTTCATTAGGTTTCAGGACTCTTCTCTACCGTACAGTAGGTTCCTACAATCAAGGAGAAATAGGGCTAATAGACCTAATTCTTAGGGTTTTGCTGATCTCTCACTAATTTCCCACTCAAAAGGATTGATCAAACCTTAATCTTTCTGGTAACCTTGTGTTTGATCATATCCCACCTGGAAGTGTACTTTTTTCATACAGTGGTCCCTTCCCCTGCCTAAGTTCTTCACTTTTTGACTGCCAAACCTCTAACCAGGTAACAAGATCTCGCCTAGGGTTTGGTTTTAAAAATCCTTGCTTGCCTTCCCATGAATCCTATTGCTAAATATTTACAATTGACTGGCTCCCCTTCCATATTCAACCAATATCAGGAGAATCCCGTGGTCAGTGTTTATGGGGGAGCCATTCAAAGTCTGACTGCTTAGGAACAACAACTATAACCCTCTAGATCCTAAACTGAGATTTCAAAGCAACAAAACAATTCAAAACAACTTGAATACAAAATGGAGAGTACTCAAGATTACTGTATAAACACAAATCTAAGAGCTATTTAACAGATCTAATTCATCTACAAGCACTGTCACTTAAGATCACACGGTATACACAGGGAAAATGCAGATTTCTCTATTCACACCAAAACAACAACTTGATTACAATGCATCTAATTGCTCTCTACGAGCCACCACATCTATTTTGAAGCCTTTACCACGTTTCAAGGGAAGTTGCTCGACTCCACATCCCTGATTTCAAGGGAATCCAATATAACTAAACTGCATGCACCCTAACACAATGTTGTCATGCAGTTTTACAACTTTTGCAACTCTTTCCATCATCCTACATTTTAGGATCTCTAACTCCTTGATTTAGAATCAACAACTCCCCTAATTGCCTCTTGGCATCTTCAAACAACTTAGATGTGATTAGCACACACTTAATGCTTACATTCTAACATAAGCTGTCCAAAGCTAAATAAAGCAACATTTAACAACGTTGATTAAACTAGGATGTCCTAAGTCTTAGTGACTAACTCATCACACAAACAAGACCTTCTAAGGTCCAAATCAAACTCACTAATACCTTGATTTGGCTAAGATTAGGTACAAGCCAAAATTGATGACAAACAAAATGGAGGTCAGCTTAGGTGCTCTTGCACCATCCTCCCCAAAACAAAAGATTTCAATGCACCCTTGGATTGAGCAAGTTGAGATCAATGCCCAACTTCTTGAACTCTGCCTCCTTGATCCACACTGCATCTACATCAGGTTGATCATGTCTTTTAATCAGATGTTCTTTGTACTCCTTGGTTCTAGTCCTCTTATAGACCCTGGTATCCAATATCTTGTCAGCTTGTTTGACTATAGTGGAGGGCAGTTTGAGTTCTTCCACATCTTGGGTGACTTCATGGATGGTCTTATCCATGTTTAGTGGTGGTCCTTTGTAGTGTACAAGATCTACAACATTAAAAATAGGGGACAATCCTTTGTCATCTGGTAATTGCACCTTGAAAGCATTACTTCCATACTTCTCCAAGATAGGACAGGGACCTATCCTCTTCATTTGCAACTTCTGAGGAACTCCTTTCTACAGTCTAGACTTGTTCAAATGCACCATCACCAAGTTTCCAACATTGAATTAAACTTCTTTCCTATGCTCATCCACCTTAATCTTATGTTTCATGGTGTTTTCTGCCAGTGTTTTTCTGACTGTCTCATGAATCTCCTGCATTGCATAAGCAAAATCATCAGCATATCCACTTCCCTTGACTCCATCCTTCAACTCTCTCAGCTCATAGACACCTCTAGAATGTAGTCCATAGACAATTTCAAAGGGACTCTTCCCTGTTGATCTATTTACAGTATCATTATAGGCATATTCAGCTTGCCCAATCAATTGATCCCATTGTTGACCATACTCCTTGGTCAAGCATCTTAAGAGATTTCCAAGTGTCCTATTAACCACTTCGGTCTGACCATCAGTTTGGGGATGGTATGCAGATCCAAAGGATAAATTGGTGCCCATTCTTTGCCAAAGAGTCTTCCAAAAATGACTCATAAACTTAGTGTCTCTGTCTGATACAATGCTGATTGGTAAGCCATGAATCCTTACTATCTCTTTGAAGAAAAGAGAGGCTATTTGACTGGCATCATTAGTTGTTTTGCATGGCACAAAGTGAGCCATTTTGTTGAATCTGTCTACAACAACATAAACACTGTCCATACCTTGCCTTGTCTTGGGTAACCCAACTACAAAGTCCATACTCAAGCATTCCCATGGCCTAGTAGGAATAGGCAGTGGTTGGTATAGGCCTGCATTTGAAGAAGTACCCTTGGCCTTTTGACACACCACACAACTCTCCACATACCTCCTGACATCTAGGTTCATCCTTGGCCAATAGTAAAACCTTTGAACCAGTTCCTGAGTTTTGGTGATCCCAAAATGACCACTCAATGCACCATTATGCTTTTCTTGTATCAAGTTTTCCCTAATAGAACCTCTAGGAACACATAGTTGATTCCCCTTAAACAAAAGATCACTTTGCAAAGTATATTCAACATATTTACTATGAAAGTGATTCTTGTATTCAACACATACCTTATAGATGTCTGCAAAATCTTCATCATCTGCATATAGATCCTTGAAATGATCTATCCCCATGCTCTTCAACTGA
This sequence comes from Sequoia sempervirens, assembly GCA_007258455.2. NCBI lineage: Eukaryota > Viridiplantae > Streptophyta > Pinopsida > Cupressales > Cupressaceae > Sequoia > Sequoia sempervirens. The sequence goes on along the minus strand of VDFB02322266.1, from coordinate 254,912 downwards.
ATTTCCTGAATTGTGAGGACTCTTCTACTCAAGGCATCTGCCACCTTATTGAGAGCTCCTTTCTTGTGCTTGATATTGAAGGTGTAAGCTTGCAAATACTCCACCCATTTCATGTGTCTATGACTCAACTTCTCTTGTGAATTCAGGAAACTGAGTGCTTGGTTGTCTGAATACACTATGAATTCCTTGGGAAGCAAGTAGTTCCTCCACTTCCTTAAAGCCTGGACCAATGCATACATTTCAAGGTCATAAGAAGAATACTTCTTCTTGGCTTCACTTAACTTCTCTGAATGAAAAGCCACCAGTCTGCCCTCTTGACTGAGAGTAGCTCCAATAGCTACATTGCTTGCATCACATTCAATGGTGAATAGCTTCTCAAAGCTTGGTAACACCAAAACAGGTTGGGTAGCTATCTTCTCCTTCAGCAACTCAAAAATTTTGTTAGCTTGCTCATTCCATACAAACTTGGTTTTTATTCCTCCTTTTATGGTATCCAACATAGGAGCACAAATAGCACTAAACTATCTTATAAACTTTCTATAGTATTGAGCAAGACCATGGAAGCTTCTTACCTCTGTTGCTGTCTTTGGAGTAGGCCAATTGAGGATGGCTTCCACTTTGCTGCTATCCATCTTCAAGTTGCCATGTGATAGCACAAATCTAAGGTACACCAGCTCTATTTTGATGAACTCACACTTTTCCAAATTGATCATCAGCTTCTCCTCCTGCAGCTTCTTGAAAATCAACTCTATATGTTGGAGGTGCTCTTCTCTTGTTCTGCTATAGATTAGTATATCATCAAGATACACCACTACAAATTTTCCAATGTAGTCTTTGAGGATTTCATTCATGAGTCTCATGAATGTGGAGGGGGCATTAGATAGTCCAAATGGCATAACTAGCCACTCATAGAGACCCTCATTGGTTTTGAAGGCTATTTTCCACTCATCTCCCTCATGTATCCTAATTTGGTGATAACCACTCTTTAAATCTATCTTGGTATAGTACCTAGCTTCACCTAGACAATCCATGAGATCTTCAATCCTAGGGATAGGGAACCTATACCTGATGGTTATCTTGTTTATTGCCTTGGAATCAGTACAAAGCCTTCATTCTCCTCCCTTTTTAGGTGCTAAGATAGTGTGTACTGCACATGGACTAATGCTTTTCCTAATGAGACCTTGGTTTAGAAGTTCTTGAATCTGCCTAGCTATTTCCTCATTTTGTTGAGGTGTCATCTTGTAAGTTGCTTTGTTTGGAAGGGTAGCTCTTGGTATCAAGTCTATCCTATGACTTATGGCTCTTTTAGGAGGTAATGTTGTTGGTTGACCACTACTTACAATGCCTTCATAGGTCTGCAACAATTTCTGTATCTCCCTAGGCAACTCTTGCTTTTCAGTTGCTTTCTCTTTGCTCACCTCTCTTGGCTTGATCATCACTGCATAACCAACTCCTTCTCCTTCTTCCAAGGCTTCTAGGAACTCTTTTTCTCCAACCATGAGCAGTTTAGGACCTGCTGTCTGCACCTCTGTATCTTCTAGCAAAGACTGAATTTTGAAGGTCACCTTATCTTTCTTGAAAGTATAGGAGTTCTTTTCTCCATCATGCACAACTTGGCGGTCAAATTGCCATGGTCTACCTAGGAGCAAGTGACATGCATCCATAGGTAACACATCACACAAAACTTTGTCCTTGTACCTACCAATTGAGAACTCCACCCATGCTTGTTCATTCACCAAGACATGCTGACCCTTATTGAGCCATGTGACCTTATAAGGATTGTTGTGGGGTATCCTTGTCAACTTCAGCTTGCTGATTGCCTCCTCTGACACAATATTGTCAGTAGAACCTGATTCAATGATGACTCTACACACTTTCCCCATCATCTTGCACTTTATCCTAAATAGGGACCTCCTTTGGCTTGGCTCTTCTTTCACCGGTTCCTTGATCAAAGTTCTCCTCATCATGAGGTTCTCACCTTCCTCTGAATTCAGTGGTACTTCAGGATGTTTATCTGCTACAGCTGCCTCATCATGAACCAGGTTAGTTCTCTTATCTCCTCCATGAGAAGTACTACCTTTCTCTGGACATCTATAGGTCGGGTGTCCCAATTGATTACAGTGGTAGCATTTCATATTGGTAAAATAGTTACCTCTTCCTTGTCCACCACTTCTTCCTCTGGAGCTGAAACCTCTTCCTCTACCACCTCTACTAGAGCTTCCTTCTTGCTGCTTAGAGTATTTGACTTCTCCTTGGGCTCTTGGTTCTGAACTTCTTCCACCATAACCACCTCTTTGTCCTCTGTTGTCTTTCCCTTTACCTCTACTTTTGGGGTTTTTCTCTTGCTTCTTTTTGCCTTTCTCCTCTATCTTCAAAGCCATTTGATAGCATTGGCGGACTGTTTTGAAGTTCACTAGGCTCATGTCTTCTTGAATAGACCATTTAAGCCCATTTAAGTACCTTGCTAGCTTGATGCTTTCATCTTCAACCACCTTTGATCTGAGGCATAATTTTTGAAACTCCTCGGTGTATGTTTGGACATCCATATCCTTTTGCCTAAGATTGTGTCTTCTCCTATGCAACTGAACTTCATAATCATCAGGGAGATAGGTCTGCCTTATCTTAGTTACCATTCCTCTCCATGAAACTATGGGACCTTTGCCTTCTTTCTCTCTTTCAGCTTGTACAAATTTCCACCATGTGAGAGCTGCTCCTCTCAACCTTGACTTGGCCACTTTTACCTTTTGGGCCTCTGTTATACCATCACATTCAAAGTGATTTTCAATGCTTTCAATCCAGTCCACAATTGAATCTGGGTCCATTTGTCCACTAAATAGTGGCACACCTTCCAATGCTTTACCACTTAAGGCTTGCAACGCCTTCAAGAAGGGTTCTTCAACAAGAACAGGATCAGGCTTTGGAGCTTCCTCCTCCAAGTCCTCTTCTTTTTCCTTTGCTTCCTGCTCTTCCTTCTGCTCTATCTTGTCCTTCACTTTATCTGCTGTCTCATGGACTTCATCCAAGAGCTTCTCCACTTGAGACAACCTTTCTCTTAGCAGCCGGTTGTCTTCCTCTTGCTCTTCTACTTTTTTAGCTAACTCTGCATTAGTCACCATGGTTCTTTCCTCTGGTGTGTTCTCTCCTACTAACTCAGTGGGCTGCAACATTAATCACAAGCCTTGAATCAAACCTGGCTTTGATACCAATATGGTGTATGATTGAAACCAAAGGTTGCTTGCACAATCTCCAAGAAGACTTCTCTATATCTTCCACCAAGAACCTGAAAACTTCAGGGCTTTGTTTAGACTTAGATCATTAACTAAGTCTTGCTTCAACTCTTCTCAAAGAGTTCTCCACTTGTGCTTTACCTTTGGAAGACCAACACCATGTGAATTTGCAAATTTCCTCTCAACACCTAGAAGGATCTAAGTGCCAACTTCATCATTTTGCTTGAACTACTTGCAGGGGAGCTAGAGACACTGTTTCCTTGCATTTCACATTCAATTGAATGCATCTTGTAGGGTCTTCAGTCCTCAATCCACCCGATCTCAAGATTTTTCCTTGGTGAGGCCTATCTCCTTGTAGCCCTTACCAGTCCCTTTTTGGCTTTTCCTACCCAAACTTTCCAAATGACCTAGCAAACAAATGTCACTTTCAGACACCCTTTTTGGAGCTTTAAATCTTTCATTAGGTTTCAGGTCTCTGTCTCTACCGTACAGTAGGTTCCTACAATCAAGGAGAAATAGGGCTAATAGACCTAATTCTTAGGGTTTTGTTGATCTCTCACTAATTTCTCACTCAAAAGGATTGATCAAACCTTAATCTTTCTGGTAACCTTGTGTTTGATCATATCCCACCTGGAAGTGTACTTTTTTCATACAGTGGTCCCTTCCCCTGCCTAAGTTCTTCACTTTTTGACTGCCAAACCTCTAACCGGGTAACAAGATCTCACCTAGGGTTTGGTTTTAAAAATCCTTGCTTGCCTTCCCATGAATCCTATTGCTAAATATTTACAATTGACTGGCTCCCCTTCCATATTCAACCAATCTCAAGAGAATCCCGTGGTCAGTGTTTATGGGGGAGCCATTCAAAGTCTGACTGCTCAGGAACAACAACTATAACCCTCTAGATCCTAAACTGAGATTTCAAAGCAACAAAACAATTCAAAATAACTTGAATACAAAATGGAGAGTACTCAAGACTATTGTATAAACACAAATCTAAGAGCTATTTAACATATCTAATTCATCTACAAGCACTGTCACTTAAGATCACACGGTATACACAGGGAAAATGCAGATTTCTCTATTCACACCAAAACAACAACTTGATTACAATGCATCTAACTGCTCTCTACGAGCCACCACATCTATTTTGAAGCCTTTACCACGTTTCAAGGGAAGTTGCTCGACTCCACATCCCTGATTTCAAGGGAATCCAATATAACTAAACTGCATGCACCCTAACACAATGTTGTCATGCAGTTTTACAACAACTTTTGCAACTCTTTCCATCATCCTACATTTTAGGATCTCTAACTCCTTGATTTCGAATCAACAACTCCCCTAATTTCCTCTTGGCATCTTCAAAAAACTTAGATGTGATTAGCACACACTTAATGCTTACATTCTAACATAAGCTGTCCAAAGCTAAATAAATCAACATTTAACAAAGTTGATTAAACTAGGATGTCCTAAGTCCTAGTGACTAACTCATCACACAAACAAGACCTTCTAAGGTCCAAATCAAACTCACTAATACCCTGATTTGGCTAAGATCAGGTACAAGCCAAAATTGATGACAAACAAAATGGAGGTCAGCCTAGGTGCTCCTGCACCAACCTTGATGGCAAGAAAAACACCACAACAACTTAACCATCATACTATGCCACTATTGGCTACCATTGATGGATCTTTACTTTAGTAGAACTTTCAACTTTTATAAAAGTCTTGATATTGGTAGTAAACCACTTTCAAATCTCATCCCTTGTTATCTACCAAGGTATATTTTGTCAAAAAAACTTTGAGCCATAGAGGATCTAGGCAACATAACCAAAATGTTAACCATTTACTAACATGAGTATTTATACAATGGACATCATTGTATTATAGTTTACCTATGTATGTTGGTATATATATTATCTCAATTAAAAGAATGCCAAGATTCAAGAAGCCTCTTTAGGTCATGCACATTATTAGTATATATGAAACATCCAACTTAGAAGATTGTATTACACTTAAACAATAAAGTACTTTATAATATATTAAAATTGCAAAATTTATTTTGCTTTTATATTTTTATTCTCTCTATAAATGGTTGCATTAGTGGAGTTTTATAAGCACTTTAACCCAATTTAAATCACTCCAATTTGCATGTTTGTAGTTTCAATCACATGCATCTAATCAGGGAGGAATATATTAAACTAGATCCTATAAAGCATGAACCATGTAGTGCACTTCAATTAAGGTGAATATGCTTGTAGTTAACAATGTTAATATGCACATAAACAATTTGAGTTAACTACAAGACTTTTTTGCAATATGAAAAACAAACATTATGGTTCCAACAACTATCAAAATTAGTGAAGTTCATATCTATAGGTTATTTTTAGATTTGTACATAAAATTTTGATATACATATATAAAGGTGAGTTCCATAGTCACATAAGTGAGTTAGAGTAGTAGACAATAAGTTACTCAGTATTAAGGTGGTAATCTAATAGGATCTAATTTTCTAATGCACTAGTGAATTAGTTGTTGACATTTGACACAATCAAATATGTTAGGAAATTCTAGTAGTTTTGATAAAAAATTACTGATTTCTTACATAATATTTATGTGATAAACTATGCTAAATAGGTTATAAAATCCATAATCTAAAAAATATAAAAGAATATACACAAGATGACATGAAAAAAATCCTCAAAAACTATTTCAAGTGAAAATCTAGTAAATAAACTCCACACCACTCAATGTATTACCAAATAAACATTATTATAATAAATTCATGAATTCCAACCATGCAAGTCTTGTTTAGTAGTAAGCAACCCAATTGCATTCCTCATGTGATCAATCCAACAATAAATAGTACCATGTAAATTACTTTGGACCTTTCTTAGGATCTTGTCAACACATATACAACCTCCTTGAGATGCTCTAATTTATTTCTCATATCATTTCCCATGTGCTTTTTGATATAGACCATGCTTAGAAAAAACCACTTATATGGGATCCCAACACAAACTTATAAAATAGAGTATTCTAGATAAAAACTACAAGAAGAAGATAGAAAACTAGTTTCCAATATCCTAAAAACAACTAAGACGCTTTTTTAATACATAGGAAAATGATACAAGAATAAGCAAATCAACATTTCTTTTTAAAAAGATTTACAATAGCTTTAAACTGAAGCACACACACATGTATATGTGTGTGTATGCATATAGTTTTGCATGCATACATATTGCATATATATATATACATACAAATATATGCATGCAAACATATATGGATACACACACATATATACCATGAGTAATCATTAGTACACAATGAGGAATCATTTGAAATCTCTCAACTAGTAATCTATAGGGAATCATCAAAATTAATAGAGAAGGATGTGTTCTTTATTTATTGGAAAAAGTGAGACAAAATGAACTAAATCAAGCATTTTCACTTTATGAAAGTATGGTTTTTATTACATATAGGTCCTTGGGACTTATGTAGATCTATTATAAAGAATTAGACCTCAAAATCATCAATTTAAGACCTAAAAAGGATAAGTAGCAGCGATTTGGGTAGCCTTGACCTAGTTTAATAGACAACAACATAGTATTGACCTCCTACGGTGACCTTGACCTTGTTAGACCATCTTCTAAACCTCCAACAAGAGAATGTAGATGACTAGGAGTGACTTAAGCTCAGAAAAAGAGGTCAAAATGACACATGACACACACAAATGGGCTAATGCTAAAATTGACCCAAAAAATAATAAGGAAGTTGTAACGTATACAAATTCTATTATTGTATTCTCCCTCACTTTAGTGGATTTATAATAAGCTACATGTGGAAGTCGAATAAAATAGGCATTAAAAATGAGAGATATCAGTCTTTATCTTTGATCTCCATTCTTGCTCTTTTTGTTGAACCTATTCCTACAAAGCACCCAATAAGAGTAGTCACTAAAACTGACAAAATATTCTAGGAAAAACACATAACAAATGAAATGAAATCATATATAATAACGAAGTGCACACTTTCTAAGTGTAAATTAGAAAAAAATTTAATAGAAATAACCTTAACCTTAACCTTTTTTTTGGCATGAGAGATCTATGAAGATACACTCCCTAAGAAAATTTGAGAATGGAAGTGTGGTAGTGACTTGCATTAAAAACAAGAATGGATATCTTAAAAAAATTTAGAAAATGGGACAATATCAATGTTTATTGGGGATATCAAAGAGACATTTGTCAAAGAGGCCCAAGCCATGTCAATGATGAGGTGCTAGTGGTAATAGTTTGGAAACTAAAATTTTGATTTGACAATTCGGCAGGAGCCACCCTACAACTAAAGACAATAGCTAACTAGTATAAACTAGTTTTCTTTGGTGATTTGGATAGAGCCACCCCATGAATAAAGATGATATTTCACCCAATTTAAACTATAAATAAAAGATTATAAATTTCTCTAGAAATTTGACAAGAGCTACCTCATGGCTAACCATGATAGCTAGCCCTACAAAAACTAGAAACTAGTCATCAATGATAGTTTGGATAAATGGCCTAGTTAAGATACATGTAATGGAATGATTTTTTTTGTCATAATAAAAGGTCAAAAATCAAGTGGATACTAGTCATCATCATGGTCCAATGACCATGATAAAATAGATGGAGTGAAAGCTAGCGATGTAAGATACATGCCCCTTAACTTGATTATTGAAAGAGCTTAATGAATATAGCCAATAAATATAAGGATAAATGATTAGGATACTATTGTTTAGGGTAGATGATGGATGATGATAACATGGGCCAAGTTCATGACCCTAATATGATCACAAGGGAAGATAGTTTCGTGTGCTCCCAAGTGATGATATGACGTGTCAATGGGTAAGGAAGACATCATTATTATGCCCATATGAGTGGTAATTTAAGGATGTGATGATGAAATTACAAGACCAATAAGAAAGTTGGAAATGAATCATGTAGACATAGAAATGATGGTGCTTAAAAATATGGTGGATCACATGGATATGACAATGATAAGGCTCATAAAGATGATAGATCATATGAATATGCAATGATGAAGCTCATAACATAAGATGATGAAGTGCACAATATGTGAAACCATGAGGAAATTAGTGGCAAATTAATGATTGATTATGGAAGGGATAATATTTAGTCATTCCCCTAAGGATGGTCTAAGTGATGAAACATGAGGTGGTTGAAAGAAGGAAGAATAATTGCATTGGAAAGAGGACATCTTGATCAATAAGGATCTAATATAGGTAATAGAGAATGAGGCAAAGAGTACAAAGGTAAAATAACACAATTGTGTATAAAACCAAACAATACATAAGATGGGATCCCAAGTATATACCACATGATATTAGAAAAATGATTACAAATAGATAATCAAAGAGGTATAGGAGCATAATTATGCTAAGATGTCAAAAGTGTGCTAGGAAATGACATGGTCAATTGATCAAAAACTATAGGAATGGATATTCATCTAAGTTCCTAATTGGATTCAGTCCTAATAGTACCATGTGTGATGTGACTAAATATGGATCATTTGTCTCTAACTCATAGGCAGTGAAATATAACAAGGCAATAAGGGTGGTAAGAAAGAATCATAATAGAAAAAACTAACAAAGATAAATTATGAGAATACATACAAATTTATTTCAACATGTTATAATCTAGGATTTGAATCAATGGATTTCAAAATGATGTCCTAGGTATATGCATTAGTTCAAACAAACATGAATTTTGCTTAGTTCATTTTTTGTTGTATGCATGCTTTATTTTTTAAAATGAAAATGGAATTGATGTGGTAAATATTAAAAATGGCATGGGAGCTTGGATGGGACAAAGTGATGGATTTCCTTGAATTATTTAAAGTTTTAAAATCACAATGGGACTTCTTTTAGTAAGATGTGTGAACAGTCAATCATATAGGGATTGAGACATAGATACATGGAGGGGATATGTTGAATCTATGTGTAATTTTCAAGTCATAGTTACCATAAAATACGTCAAAGTAGACAAATGAGAGACATAGAGAGAGGGTTGGGAAGGAGATAAAAATATACCTCAAGATTGATAGAGTATTTTTCTATTATTTTGTGGGGCCTTCTAGTTATTTTAATATGAATTTTTTAGTTCATCTCTCAAGATTACATGATTTTGAATTTTTTATACCATCCCTAGGATCTAACCCCATGCAACCAATAAGATGCAAGGGCTCACCACTAAAGATTAGATTTAGTGGTTGTGTATTTTTCTTTTGATTTTGTATACTTTTTGAATGCCCCATTCTAATGACCTAACCTCATGTCATTTACAATATAAAAGGGCTCATAATTGAATATAAAAATAGTTAGTTATGGACTTTATTTTGAATACGGGTATGCTCTTGATTTATCTCTATGCAAGTAAGAAAGTAATGGGAAAGGGTGAAAGATTCCTTCCTCAATTTGATCTGAATTTTTTAATTTTGGGTTTTCTTGGAGTCTTTGACCAGTGTATAGGATAGGTTTTGTTTGGTTTGTGTTTTGTGTTTTTATTTTTATTTTTATGCGAAATGCATGACATGTACAATGCTGATAAAGGAAAAATAACCAAACATGCAATGATTCTATTAATTAAAAGACTGAAATTATATAGATATGGGCCAACTACAACATACCCATTCATCCAAAGACCAGGAAATGGCTTTTTACAAGGCTACAACTGAAATTTCAGGTTTGATATAACCCTGATACAACAAATTCAAACTCTCCCAGCTCTACAACTGACTACCCAATTTTTTTCCAGGTGTGAGAGGAGTTGTGCCATTGCTGTATGAAACTTTTCAGCTCCAAAACTTCAAAAACTTCACTTAGCACTTAGGGTTTGAAGCCCAACTGCCAAACAAAGGTGCGACTGCCTATGCAACTGCTGAAAGATGGTAAAAATGTCCTCTAAAAGGACTGATCTACAATCTGATGCAAATTTATGTCCTCAAAATGGATTGATTTGCAATTATAATCCCAAATAATGTTGCCAACTCCACACTAAAGCTGGATAATGTTGAATCATGTCACCAGGAGAAATGGGTTTTCGTCCAAATCTCCAAATTCTCCTAGAAGTTTGCGTTTCTGGAAGCTCCAAGCTCTTCAAACCTTCAAGTCTATTGCTGCTCTCAAATTGAAGTAATAAGAATGAATCCAAATAGACAAAAGTACCTTTTTATCTTCTCCAAGAGGGGTCAACCCTTTTTAGGGTTACTTTTTGGCCTAAAAATTCATAAAATAACATTGAGGGTCTAATTTTACATTGTGAACTTGGCCCCCTTTTTAAAACAACTTAAGTTCTAGGATGGGGGTGCACTTTTTACTATTCACTTTCTAATTTGTTCTTACTATTCACCTTTCACTATTCCATTAAGGCCAACTTTATTATTTCCAATTTATCCCTAGCTTAATCAACTAAACTCGACTCTGAAAGGCTCGAACAACTCCCGACAAGGTTCCACAACCTCGAAATGGGTCCCCTATCCATATTGTTGACCTATGAGAACCCTCGTAATAGGTTAACCTTTGCATCAAATCTGAACGCCTAAGGAAGGGACATTACAAAGGGTTATCCACTTGTGACATTCTATGAGTCACAACTAAGTTTTAGATATCAAGATAAAAAAGAGGAAATAATACTCCTGAACCTAATTGTATGCATTCTACTTCGCATAGAGGCATAACTCTAAGAGTGGATGGTTGATGGATGGGAACTGTGCAGAGGTATGAAGTGTCTAAATTTCACATGAGTCTATCTAGAAGCATAATTATGGAAAGTCTTTGTATGAATATGATCTCATGTGTGAATATGTAATGTGACATGAATAACACATGAAAAATGTGGGACAAGTGAGAAAATGTGGAAGAGTGAGTCAGACAATTTCCTATTCATTCTTTGTGCATAAATATAGGGGCCACTATTGGAATTAATTGTTTGTATTCTTGGGTATTAAATGCATATGTAAGGGATGACAAAAGATCAACCAATACAAACATGTGAGGGGGAATAAACAATTTTGGGTCAACATGACTAAGTATTTATAATCCATTTGTACTTTACATTTTTCGCAAGTTGTTTATGGATACACATAATATGGAGAGAATAGGAGATCTGATACAAATATACAAATGGGTGGGGAACATGATGACATAACATTAAACACTGACTCCACTTGGTGCATGGAAAAATAAGAGATATTTTCACATAGTAAAAAATAAAAGGTTTATGTACAACTTAAAGCTATGTGTAGGCACCTAAGGTGCAAGCTTATCTGTCATTAGTTCATCATTAAAGAATGAGGTGTTGGCTAAATTATTCATTATTATGGATGGGGAAAATGTAGTAGTGATCAGTGGGACAATAGAAATGATCTTGAGCAATGATATGGATAAATAATGTGTGAAGTAAATGTGTAGGTGGGAGGAACAATAAAGGGTCATTGGAAGGATCTATTAATAGGGTTGGCATGTGAGCCATATTAAGAGGCTCAATAAATGATGTATCATAAATTATGATGTATTGGGATGTAGGTTGAGGAAGTGAGGTGAAGGATCATCATGAATGGAAGGCACATGATGACTATAGATGAAAGATAGAGATGATACAAGGGATGAATTAAGAGAGAATGTGATAATATACTAGATCATTTGTTGATTATTTTAATATGGTAGGTTGGTGTTATGACTACAAGGTAAGGGTAGGGTTATGATGAGAGGTTTTGATAAAGATGAAGATTGGGAAACTAATTCTCATTGGTGTTTATTGTTTGGAGGTCTAAGAGAAGGTGAATGACAAGGAGTGTTGAGAAATGATAAGAGTTTATAAATTGGCAGAGGAGGTCCTAATTGATTATGAGAAAATATTTAATGTGTCTTGGATGGATACGTGAACAATGGGAATTTAATCGAGATGGATATGATCATTATTTGATAGTATGATAAGTCACTGGTGACCTTATGTGAGTCTTAATAGAGGGAACCATAATTAGGGAGTATGGGGATTGGTTTGGTTAATTTGAGATTATTTTTTACATAACTAGCATAATTTTGATACCTTGTTTCTATAGAGTGTGAAGATGCCAACTTTAGTTTGCAAATGAAATGATCCATTGTAAAGTTCATATTTGTGTATATTGGTCTAAATATATATCTTGGGATTGTTGTGATAGAGTTTTAATTTTAAAATTTTACATATATGTGTAGAATAGAAGGTATGGATTGGAATTCATCTATCCATGGTAATATAAGGAGTAGATACAATTATTCAAAAATGGCCACCATGTGTGCTAAGACTTGGGTGTACTTAGGGTCAATTTTGATAGGGAGAACAATGTTGCCTAAATTTTCTATGAATATCCCATTATTAAATTTTAAGGATACTCCTATAGAGGAATATGTGTAATGATGAGTGATTTTGTTATAAAGGTATTCGTATGTTACTATGTTGAATAGTTAATTAGGGTCTATAAGGATGCATTTACAATAGTTTCTATTAATAAGTCCATTGATGTATAATTGATTGTGATAGTCGTTGTGTGTAATTTCTTATGATTCAAACATGAGCATAGGCTTAGATAGGGTTATATATTCTATGGAAGGATGTGTGTTTACTATTGTACCCATATTAGAATTGATTTTATGTTCCTCACGTGGAGATTTTGGAAGATTAATTGGTTTTCCATTGTTTAAGTGGAAAGGGAAAGGACTTGTATAGATTTAAAGGTGTTGATTAGGTGTGGATATAGATGGATTTACCTTATCATTTTATATTGGTAACTTAGATGAGATAGTTGCTTATTAGATCTTGCATTTTGTGTTTTAGGGCCATATATTTTTCTAGATTGTGACTAGGGACTCTATTATATTAGAAAAAGCATTTTGATTATAATTTTTTAGGAGAGGAAGTGGGATATTTAGACGATGGATTGGAAGTAACTAGAATAAATTGGCAAGAAGAGTCTAGTTTATTATATTTTGTAAGAATCTACAAATATTGGGAATTATTGAAAAGGTCCTAGTTTAAGGGATATTGTGTTTATGGAAGGAGGTACTTGGAAGTAGAGATGATGAGGGGGGGTAGAGCTTAAGACATTGTTTTAATCATGATACTACATATAGAGTGTTTTGGTTACTAATATTATTGTTATTGTTTAATGGTTTCTTGTAATTTTTTGTTTGATGTGTTGGCTTGTAATCTTGTAGTAAGGGGTTTGATTTTACCTTTGTTCTAAGTCTTTAAGGTATCAAATAGATCCAAAAATAAATTATAATTTTGGAACATGATCTTGATGTAATCAACAATTGAGAATCCACATGATTGTCAATTGTTGCAGCAAGTTCACTTCTCTATTTTAAAAACACATAAATGGAGAACACAAAAATATGAAATTTGAAATATTATCCATTCTAGAATGTTTGCAACAATAATGTCTTACAAAAGCTTCCACATTCTCATACTATGTCAATCCAACAACACCAACTTACAAACAAACAAAAATCAAAAGATTGCTCTCTATGAGCAGCAAAATGCAACAACACACTTCAAATCCTCTCCTCTCCAAAAAAATCTCAATTTCCACACCTTCTATGTATCCATTTTCCTGTCCAAAGACTTCTTTTCGTATTGCCACAAGAAAACCCGTCACTTTATTAATATCACTACACCTTCATTAGCTTGAATCTTCTAAAACCATTTTTGGGTTTTATGCTTCTCCTTCCCAATTTTCTAGATCATTTTAAAATTCTTGATTTCGATCTGATATGAGAAAGTTATGGCCGTTTTACTGAGATTGGGTCTCATAGTTACGACCCAAACAATCTCCCTCATTAAATTTTTGCCTACAAAAATCAATTCATTTTTCCTGTTTTGCTTCCACATAGTCCCACTCCACTACCTCTTTTTTTAGATGCCTAGATTCTTACAATATCAATTTAATGCTGAATTTTAAATGTGTAGAGGAGTTACAACATGCCAAGAATGGCTTCCTCTTGCCTAGGTGTGGGACTTTTGTAACTCCCCAAAATTGAAAGAAAAGACAATTTTCTAGCACTTACATATCCAAGTTGATTTAAATTTGAATCCAAATTAATTAGCTCCAATTTCGAGGAGTTGAGAATTTCAATAATTTGTGCTTGCAACAAAAAAAATCAAAACAAAACACAAGCATTAAAATTTAAAATCTTTTTGGTTGTGCAGGATTGTCTGTGCACCCGGATGCTCTTGCATCAGATCTTTCCAAGATGGTGGGAATGAGATTTTCCATGAATATCTTTTGGATTTTAATATTAGGTAGGTAGTAATGCACTTTAGCCATGATACATTGGAAATGTAGGATAAAATTCATCACTTTTTCTTGTGGCCCTTGTTTGTAGTGTATGAGATTGGCAAAGCCTATTTCATATTAAATTTATATTTGGAAGTGATTTATTGGGGATTTGAAGATCATGGAAATTTTGGTTACAAACCCATGTAGTAATGAATAGAACCATTCTAATGCATTCTCTGTGAGTGACCATTAGAACATCCTGTATAAAATGTGATCATCATACATGTAATATAGACAAAAGGAGCAAAATATGCATGTGTGGATTATAGGGTCTCCTTTTCCATCATAAAAGGGAAGACAAGGTGCCTTGAATTTGGATGGAAATAGATGTGCAAGGATGTCATAGGACAAGGGGTCATGGTGTAGATCTAATGCAATTTCCCTTGAATTAGTTGTTGTAAACACTAAAATATCACTAATGCTAATTTCATACCATCACCTCCATCACCTAACATCTATTTATTAAAAAAAATCATCTCACATTAATTAATTCAGTTCATCATAATAAAATTAAGTAATTTTTATTAATTAATTAATTTAAATAAATTATTTTCTCACAAATATCCAACATAATAAAATAAATCCATTATCCATAATTAAATTTAATAAAACATGATTAGCTAAACAAATAAATCAAATTAGTTAACTAATCGATCAAAATGGTTAACAAATTGTCAAAAAGGAAAAATTAGTTAACAAATCAAAATAATTTAATCATTTAACTATTTGAGAAAAATAAATAAATAAATTTATTAAGTCAACAAATTAACTAATAATAGACACCACCTATCCTCATCTACTCCACCTTTCATGGGATAAGCTCTCAATTTGAGATTGAATACTAGACTTCCATCCATATCCTCAAAATCCTATAAATTGAAATTGAACCCTTCACTTAAAAGAATCGTGATCTTGGCTCAAGAGAAAAATAGATGTCGAAACTAGCAACAAGCATGGAATCATTACAATAAAGAGTGCATCCATTAGCACTCTAGCATATGCTTGCATGCGATATTAACATTAAGAAGTCTTAAATATTATTTTCTTTTAATTATGTTTTTTTGATAGGTAAGAGGTGAGTTTTATATTATTGCGGGAATTTAGCCTGGCCCGGACAAGGGGAAATCACAACTGAGGGATCTCCTCCTCATAGAAATAAGATTACACTTCATTTATTTAGCCATGAACATGCTAACCTATTTAAATCTCATACTACTTGTTCTTGACGCCACTATCAGAAACCAAAACTACACTTGATTAAACAATGTAATGGATTGTAAACTGCAAAGCTAACCTTCCAAAACATAGACACTTGAACATTTTATTTTGGACATCCATCCACACCTGTGAAATCTAAGAGCCTTCAAATCTGGTTGCCAATTTGACATCTGGGCGCCTACAGTTTATTCTTAATTTTCATCATTTTGGCCATATTGGGGATGCAATTTTCCTTTGCCTGCATTGCCTCACATTGCCACCCCCAGTGCTTTGAGTATCTAAACCTGATTTGGTGTGAGATCGCAACAATAATCTATTTCCAGCATCCACACATTTGTTGGTGTTCCTATTCTTTTTTTGAATTGTTTTCCATTCCTTTTCTCCGTCGCTAGTATTTGGCTCCTTAAGATCTTACGATGGAGCATCAACGCCAAAAGAAGAGGAGAAAATTACATTGCCGCCTGCAACACAATCTAAACAACAAGAATCACTCAAATGAGACAAAATCTGTTTATTCTTTGATTCAGAAGGAAATGTGTCAACTTTCCCTTCATCTAGCTTGCTAGTGTCATTCTTTGGAGAGGCATCCCGCTTCTTAGGATCCAACTTTGGAGGAGAAATATTCTGCTTGGGATAGTTCACCACATAATAGTGTTTGGGAGAAGAATCCTTCCACCGTGAAGCCTCCCGATTTACCTGAGATTTGACTGATGGGCATTCAGCTGCAATGTGCCTAGTTTGATAGCATCTCCTGCATCTAAAAATTAGACCTTCATAATCTAATGGTTGTTTCCAACTTTTTCCATTAGCCCGTAAGATTATTTTAGCTGGAAGATCCTTGGAAATATCCAATTCCACCAAAATCCTGGCATAAGTTGTGTGAATGAAATTTTTGGAATTGTCGTCTATGAATAAAAATTTCCCAAAGTGTTTCCAATTGCTACAAAACATGATTCAAACTAGTAGTGAAGGGGGAGATTTGGGAGGTGAACCAAGATCAGAAAAATTGAATAAGATTCAGTAGACGGGTCAAAATTTGGATGCCAAGATCTCAATTGCAACAAACTTTCATTCCATACCCAAACATAGTTGAGAATGAAATTTTTATCTCTTACAATTGAATACCACAGTGAAGAAACCTCTTGCACTGATCTGTAATTAAAGAGCTACAAATACTTTGCACTTTACTCTCAACTACAAATTTTACCTTGATCCAACAGAATTGCGTGACTATGTTGTTTAACCGTTGAAATTACAGAAAAATAGAATACACTTGTTTTACATCCAAATCAATGAAACATAAACTAATTACTTAATTATCGTAATTAGGAAACTCAAAGAATCAAAATACTGACGAGAATGATAAACAAAAGAGAAGAATAGAGAGACCACACTTGATAATGGAGTTCACTCAATTTGAGCTACGTCTCTGGGTCTGCTTCTCAACATTGGACCACTTTCATTAATATTGCCAAGCACTTGAAAATGCCTTCTTACAATATTCAAGCTTCAAAACCTGCACAAAATTCCTCACAATCTCTCTCACTTTTACAATTTTGGTGTATAATAACACCTTGTAATTCTTCTCCTAAAAAAATTCTCACACTAGAATTATTCCTCCAAGTAAACTTGCTTAATTCTCAAGCCAAAACATCCCCTTTATATACCAATTTATTTGCTAATATGGGCTAAAACCATATTATTTTGCAAATATACCCATATCTCCAATATCTCCCATTTACATCCAAAATATTTCAAAATCCGTTCAAGTAATCCTAACCCCTTTTTAAAAATAATGGCTCTTATAATTTGAGCCTTACAAGATAATCCTTGAAATATTCTAAACCCCCTTTTAAATCATAAAAATATTTAACCAATTATTTTAAGCTCCTTAAAATATCATTATTCGTTGAAATATGAGAAAGGTGGTTAAAGGGGTTAATTTGTTGAATTATAAGTTTACGGGCTTTATTTCTCTCCTTGTTTTATGGGGAAGGCAAGAGGATTTTAAGGGATAAAATCCCACCAAATCCTCTCTTTTTAATTTTTTTTTTTTAAACCATATGTTTTTTTTCCTTAACAAATATGGTTTAATCCATTTTTTTTCCACTTATTTGGTTCATGTCATTGCCAATTCACTAGTCCTGCCACGTCATCTGCCACGTCCTGCCAAGTGTCAATTTCTAGTGATGCCACGTCACCACTTTGACCAAGTTTGACTGATCATGACTTTCACATACGGACTCGGATTTGGTCCGTTCAAAATGCATTGGAAAGCTCTCGTCAAGCTCTACATGATGGAACTAGTAGAGAAATGTTCCATGATCATCAATTTTTCTGTTTGACCAGTTTTGACCACCTGTTGACCAAATTTTGACCGAGCATATCTCTCGCATACAATCTCCTTTTGACGTGATTCAAGTTGTGCCAGGATCGTGTCGGTGAGCTCTTCAATCTGAGAAAAATTTCGTCTGATTATAAGACTGTGAAATTTTTGAGGTTTCTAGATCCTCTTGGATCATGCGCTCAGATAAATTTCCAAATTTCCTTCCATAAGAGGAAGCCAAAATTTTAAAATCCAGTCATGGGGATCTAGAAGATTGGGCCAAAGATTGTTGAACCTTTTGATTAAACCATGTTCTGCAAAGAATTTTGCGTTTTCACTCAACTCCTTTGTTAAAGAATTATTGAAACTTAGAGAAAGTGGTTTACCAAAGCATTGAACAATTCGTCTATTGCCGATGAAAATATTAGGTTTAGTAGTCTTAGGTTTTTGCTTTAAACCAGAGGAGATAACCCTAGACATGGCAGCCTCCAAAAATGAAGTTTTGTTCGTTGTCGGCATTTGCCCAAGAGGTGAATCAAAGGCAGCTTGACCAGGTCGCATTTGATCCACCCTAGGTGTGGAAACTGACCCAACACTAAAAAAACTTCCCCCACGGTCAAGCAAAGGCATCTGATCCACCAAAGAAGTCCCACCCGTCACCTTGAGTTCAAGCCCAACATCATTCCTACCGTGGTTGGGAAAAGAAGATATGGGAGGGAGGGGAGGATGCAACATTTTATCAATAATGCCGCCAGGAGAAATTGCATTACCCTTCACCAAAACCCGTGAGATTTGTGGCTTTTCACAAACCCGTGCCATGGAAGCACCAGCGGAGCCCATGCTATTCGCTTCAGCTATGCACAGTGAAACCCTAAGTCCAGAGGAGTTTGGCAGTTTCTGCATTTTTTTTGTAACGAGTGGAAACTCGGTGGTAATCTAAAATTTCTTTTAATTATGTTATTGATTATAATTTTACATGCTTAAATTTGACATGCTTGATGATGAACCCATTCAGTTCAATTTTCTTATTTTGTTCATTTAAAAAAAATCGGTCTAAACAATTGTTGAAGTTATGCTGAGCTTCTGGCTTTGATTGTGTGCTATTTTTTATCATCAACATTTCAAATCATACTACATGATCCATCATCAGGATGAAATGTTGATGATAAAAAATAACACACAATCAAAGCCAGAAGCTCAACATAATTTGACATAGATTGTGGAAACTTGATATCTTTAATTGTTGAAGTTTTTTTGCAATAAGTAAAAATTAACTTATACGATTTTTGATTGAGAATCATTTTAATAAAATGTAGACATATTTTACCTTTTTCTTATAGATTGTATTGGTGTAATTTCCTTTATCCTTTTTTTAACACTTTTAAAAAAAAATGAAAAAAAGATACACAACTTAGGGTTTGTGCCACACAAATGGAGTCTTTTTTTATATAATTCCATTTATTTCTTTTATTTTCGAACAATGGTTTGCTTTCAACGCAAGAATGCAAACTGCATGATTTTAAATCCTTGTAGCAAATTTGATTACCATTTGTTTACCACCCAACTTTGTTGTTTTTTTATTAAAATCATTGATTTCTAAAAGTTTTAACACCCAACTATAAAAGTCATTGTTTTTTTTGAAAGTTTTAACACTTAGTATTTCCTTTTATGATTTAATTTCAAATTTTTATTTTGTATTTTATGGTAAAATAACTAGTGAAGAAAACAACAAATTACATATTCAATGGCAATCCATGTACAGTGGATGAAATTCTTTGTAAAGATATTTAAATTTACATCTCTTTTGATTTTTTCTAGGATGGAATTTGAATATATTTTTTAAACCGTTAATGATCATTCATGTAGGTTTGATAGATAAAAACACATATTTCAAACAAAAATATCATATTTTATTTTGGATAGTTTAAAATGAACTTTTCACACTTTATTACGATGTTCAATAATTGAATTTGTTTGTTGTGTTTTTTTATTGTTAAATTAGTTGTGTTTTTTGATGTTTAGATTCATGTTTTCTTTTTTATTATGAATTTTAAGAAATATTGAGGATCAAAAGTGATTCAATTCACTCCCTTTTCCCTTTTTTTAAAATTATAGCAATCCTATATTGGGATTTCATCACTTAAACAGATGGTCTTATATAAATTTGGGAGAGAATACAAATACTCTCCCATTGGGGGACATTTGCCATATTCAACTAAGATTACAAGAAATTTATACCTTACAAATTAAAGGAAAGTGGATTACCCTCTCAAACCAAGTTGTCAAACACACCTCAAATTTCATGGAGTCAGGCCTCACATACCCTCATGTACCCTTAGGTATATCGAGGATTCCCTTAGTTAATATTGTACATCCTTTTTATTCATTCACTCAACTTTTTTTTTCTTGTAGTGCACTAGTAACATGCCAATCTTGAGAAGTTACTCACAACACACTTGTCAGAAGTGATGGTAGTAAGTTGTGGGCAAGAATTTATAGTCCTCCTGTGAGACCCCGTCTTTTGTACTCCTAATTTCTCTGTGATCCTTAGTGTTTCTAGATACATTTTGATGGACATGATATTTAGGACTTCATGGATGATGCATATTTACTTAATTGTGGATGATATTTGGATGTTCCTATGGATGTTAGATTTTATGATGATTATTAGATTTCATATGATATTCACAAATGAGATCATTTTTAATGTTGTATATTTGAATGGTGAATTATATATGTTATTTTATAATTTTTAGTTTGATTTATGTTATATTATATAATGGAGTTGCTTTGACTATATGATTTGGATATTGTATTAACACTTCATGTTTGAGTGTATAGGTGGATTTTAGTGCTAATGGTTGATGGGGTTATTTAGCGACTTTTGTGTCTTTCCAGTATGATGACGGACCTAGAATCGTATGGAGTGCTAAGGTCTATTTGGCCCATATTGTAAATATGTGTTGTTGGTGTATGTGCTAATGTGAAAAATTATCTAATTGTCTTTTGAGTTATTTCTTGAGTGAGTTTAAACTTTTGTGATTTTTAAGCAATTTTAAAAGATTTAAGTTTTATTTAAGGTTTGAAAGGTTGCTTAGGTATGGGGTATATAGGTTAGGAGTGTATTTTTATCATTTAATCCTTTAAAAAGGGTTTTATGACCCTCCTTTATGTCCCACTTTCAAAAGTGGCGAAAATGGAGTAGTTACTTCGTTGAGTTAGTTTGGGGAAGGAAGTTACCTCTTCCTCTTCTTTATAACTCTTCTTCCATAGTGTGGAAGGGTGGCTTCATTTTATCTTTTTGAGATCTTTCTATTTTTCTTGAGTTATTTTGGGAAGAGAGGAGTGTTAAGTGTGGTTGTGTTGGTGATGCATTGTGATATGTAGAGACATGATATGGAGATTTACATTTGGATATTGTGATACATTTATTTCTCCTTATTAGGTAGAGCCCCCACTCCCCATAAGTGGATTCCATATATGATATCCAATGTGTTAGCAAGTGTTAAAAGGGGTGTTTGAAATTTTTTACTATGTGAGCCCATGTATAGAAATGTGTGTAATATGTATGTAAAATGTTCAAACCTTGTTGTGGTTGTGAAAGTGTCTACCCAAGTGCTATATAACCCCAAGCTTGGGGGTGGGTTGTCTCACAACCCTATGATTGGGCGGAGAGCCCATTGGTCTTAACATTTTTCTCTCCTATTCTTTTGTTGGTTTCTTTTTAGTTGTTACGAAGTGTGATGAAGGATTAAGGATGATTGTACATTGCTTTTGTGAAATATTTAATAACATTTGTAAATGTGCAAGTAAGTGTAAAATTGTTTATTTTAGAAAAATAAAGAAAGACACATTTTGTTTTGCGAATTCATTTTTAAGAAAAGTTAAATGATGTTAGAATAAAATCATGCATGTGTCTTGTAAATTCATTGAAAACTTGTAAAAAGGGAATATTTCTTGTAAATGTGTAAATGGACTTAGAAGTAGTTAAAATTTTCTTGTTGAATTAGTGCTCACCTTTAATACAATATGATTTCAAATGAAACTATATTTAAAAAAATTAAGGTGAAGGGGTTTATAATTAATCCTAAGAAGAAAATGAGTTTTTTATTTTATTTTATTTTTATTTTTTTGGGGCAATGGACCTAGCTTGATTGGCTAAAGCATCTTGTTGCAAACAAGAAGTCACAAGGTCTAGTCTCCCCGCCATCCCCACGGTATCAGAGGGCGTGTCACGCTAACACCACCGGTCATGTGAAAAAAGTTTACCAAGCACACTGTAATTTATAGGGGGCGGCTACCCGATTTCAGTTCCTGCAGTCTAAAAAAAAATTCCTAAGAAGAAAATGGAAAAATCATAGATTGAAATTAAAATAAAATATATATGTTCATTCAAAAATAATGTATTAATTTTTGTGTTAATGAAATATTTTGTGTATAGGATGTTGTGTAAATGTTTACATACATTTTTCAACATTGTTTAATTTTAGTAAAAATAAATTTTCTAATGTTTATTCTAGGGTATTTCTGATATAAAAATAATCAATAATAAGTTTTAAAAAAATAATATCAAAGAACTAGCTTAACCCACTTGATTAATCAATTGTTGAGGTTGTTGGAAATAGGTTTCCATTTAATTGCAAATCCTAAACATTAATTATTTCATGTATCTCCTAGATTCTTGGAATGTGTTCAACAACACTAAGATTAGGATGAGATTAATTATTTGGATGAAATAAATCATGAAATTGACATTTGTAGTTATTCCTAAATAATAGGAGCATGTGGGTGCACACATGGTAAGGTGAAACTCACCTTGTGTCCAGTTAACTATAGAGTAACAGTTAACACTTTTGAATGCATGTAAAGATCCTAGGAGTTAGGATTTGATGTTTGCATGCTTGAAGTTCAGTTAAGTTTAGTTCAGATTAGTTCAGATCAGTTCAGTTCAGTTTAGTTCAATTTAGTTCAGTTCAGTTCGGTTCAGTTTAGTTCAGTTATCTTCAGTTGCATGCAAGTGCATGTTGCATGCATGTTGGTTATTTTGAGTTGCATATAGTTAGCTTCAGTTAACTTGGAATGCATTTCTAATAACATTGAGTTGTATGAGAGATAACAGGGACTACCTCCAGTTAACAAGGAATGACCATTCTTTGGAAATGGTGTTGAGTAAATGTTTCAGTTAACTAGAAATCACTTAGAGCCAACTTGGGCTCCTAAGATGATTTCTTGGAATTAACTCCAATGCATGATAAGATTTTTTTGAAGGCTCTGTTAAGTGGGACCCTCTTTTGGGCACCATCTTTGAGGAAGAGCTTTGTAATTATCACCGAAGTGAAGGATGAGTTGTAGCTTTAGTTTGGGATGCCCAAATGGGTAAAGCACATGTTCTAAGCTTTGGTCTTCATGGAGAACTCCAACTTGAAGGAATATGGCGTACCTTTTCAAGGGCTTGAGCTTGTGCATTGTAATTATCACCATTTGGAGATTACAAGGTTGCATATTGTCTATTTATCTCAAGCAAGTTGAATAGTGTTGAGAGAGTTTTTTATTGCAGGTTGTGAAGAAGATTGATGAAAGAAGAAGCATTCTCAAGCAAGAATTGGAGCTATTGTAATTCAGAGTTTGAATAATAGAATAATTCTTGGTGGAGTTTTTTCCCGAAAGGGTTTCTCCACAGTACATCTTGTGTAATCTTTCTAATATCCTTGTCTAGTTCTTCTATCAACTTCTCTCTTCATTCTACAACAGTAAAATGAATTAATCAAGATAATCACCCACAAAGAATATATGTAACAAAGAAAGAGCTTACTTAGATCAGCAATATTAAAGTTTTACAGAGTATTAAGTTAAGAAAACACCTCAATTTTCAACAGAGGTTACAACATTGTTGCCCCTATGCCAAACAATAAACTACTAGAAAGTAGTTCCAATAAATGATCATAAAAACTGATAAACATACTATTGAAATATAAAATTTAATGGGTTTTTAAATTACTAATCTTAGAAAAATATATTAAAAAATTGTATTAACCTAAACCACCAATTGCGATTTATTAAGAAAACATTGACATCCTTTTTTTTCACAATAATAATTTTTCATAAGATAATCATACATATCTAATCACACAAAATGATAGATAAGGAATTATAAGATAAAATTTAAAGGGTTTCTTTTAAATAGAGATTGTTATGGCATATCCAAAAATCAGATCAAACCAGTAAACCAATTGAAATTTGTAATTAAAACATTACTATCATCTACTTTAAAACTAAAAACAAATCGACAAACAAATTTGGGAGTAGCAAAGAAAGTTCTAATATGTTACTTTCATCTTCTTCCTCTAGTTAACCTACAACATAAATTTTACAAAATGTTTTCACTTGCAAACAACAATCAAATGGAGGAAATCAAGAAATAACATTTCATATGAAAATAATCTTCAAAGAGAAAACGGCAAATAGTTGAGGAGACTCATATTTAAGGTATCAAAACTTAGTTTAAAATTAGTTTTGTTACTTATTAATTACTTAGTTAATTAGTGTTTAGATATACTATTTTCATATTTTTATTTCTTTTTATTTAATAATTCATCTCTCCTTAAAAGTTAATTCAAGAATACTTAATATATTTTATAAATCATACATAAACATTGAGTCTTAATTTTTAACTCAAAATTGTAAATTAATAGTCATTGGATTGAGATAGGAGTTTGATGGCCTATTTTTTTTTAAATTATCAAGAAACTAAACAAATTAAAATTGAAAATTAGTTTTGATTTAAAATTGTTTAAACATGTTTTGATATAAAAAAGAATATCAACAGTTGGGACAAGAATAAATTATTCAAATTAAATCTTAGAATTGGTACAACTTTTGAATTTAACAAGTAATGTCATAGTCAGATATGTATAAAATAAAGTATAAGACATTCAGATCACTATGTTGATGTTATCTTCTGAGGTTATGAAACTAAACATTGTACATAGAAAATTAAATAATTAGATGTATTTAGATTTAACATTACTCATTTCAGAGAATTTTTATGTAAAGAAAGAGAAATTTGGATAGTAATTAATTGTTCATTTTTTTTTTGAATTAACATGAGTTATATACATTTATGGTTATTTAATTACCTTTTTCCTTTAGTCTTAGTGATAGAGTGCTAGTTATACTCTATGTTAGAATGTAAAATAACTTCATGAACATATTTATCTCCTTTAATGTTTCTTTCTTTTACAATACATAGTTTCTCTTAGTTATAGGTAATATTAAAGTTAGCCCTAGACTAGTTTGTCACCATTCCACTCATTCATCAATAATAGTCCAACACTAGCAAATCATTAACTCATGTACTTTAGAATGTTAACTTAAGTGATTAGGATTTGAAAAGTATATAGCAATGAAAGTGAAATTAGCATATTTATTTTAAGTAAACTTGTTTCCTTTGGTATAAAACTTGTTTTTATTTAAATTAATTCATATTTGTTTATTAACATTTCTTTTTGGTTAATTTAAAAAGGTTAATATAGGTTAGAAAGATATTTGTTTATATTTGTTTTGGTTACTCATTAAACTTTCCAACCTAATAAAATCTATTCACTACCTATACCTTAGACTCCCTAGAAGAAGTTGGGCATGTCTCGATTAGAACTACTTACAATATAATGTAAACTAGCTTCTGGACTATGAAAGTTAAAGTGATACGATGACATTGTAAAATTGATGTCATCGATTGCAAGTAAGCATCTAAAACTTAAACTTGTCTTAGTGAGAATAGAAAACTGAAAAAAATTGAGGTTGTTTTCGTTTAGGGTTAAAAAAATTAGGGCATGATACCTACCATGTGCAAGGTTGTGGACAATGATGTTATCCCTCAAATAAGAGGCTTTTAATAATACTGAGGATATCCATATCCTCAAAGGTAGTTGTTTCTGAGCCTACAATGATTGATACACTTACCTATCTAGTTTAATATTTTTCATGTGTATTGTGTGTCTATTAATGTTTAGATCAATATGCTTGATTCAAACTAGAAAAGGGAAACTTATTCATTTTGAGCCTTAGGATTTTACTTTTGAATTTATCTTTGTATTAGTGGCAACTTATTTTACAACCACAACTTTGATTCAAAGTCAAGAAAATGTAGTCATAAACTTGGTATGATACCAAAGTCATAATCGCAAGTCAAAATTTAGCCATAGTCAAGCTAAACCATTGTTCAATGTAACATTGGATCACTTAACCCATAATTCTAAATCAAACTCTAACTCTAATTCAAACCAACCCAAGTTCAGTGTAGCCCAATTCTAGCTCAACCATAGTCCAAAACATCATCTAGTTTCCATGCTCATAATAGATTCATCTTATATCTAGGTAACATTTGACCCTTAACCATAACAAACCATCTCATATATATTCAATCTCATAATATGTCATAGCTTGAAAATAGTTTTGAGATCAAACTTTTACCTTGGTATATCTTATCATATCATTAATTATATATGTTTAAACAAGTGGCTGAATTTTTGCATGTCCCTAATTTTTACATGCAGCCAACCAATGTCCCACAAAATAGATACTTCACACCACTCTTGTGTGCCACTTCAAGACCATGATGATGATAACAATAGTCTACACAACCATAGTGAATATGGAGATGATATAACCATAAAATTTAAAACATAGCCCTTCCAAAATTATATTGAAGCACACTGAGAGCACATACTTCAAGAACTAATACTAGTAGGAAATTTATTATCAAGTTCTTTTAAAAAAATAAAAAAAATAGGATCCCCCTCATGTAAATAATGGTGAAGCCCATGAAGTGTGTGCAAATGACACTATTCCCAAGAATTCTAGAACTAAAGAAAAAAAAGGGGACAAACTTTAGTGAAAATTCTCATCATGATTCCCTTGAAAAAATTTAAAGTATACCATTCATCTTCTTGAGAGCCTCCTTGGCCTTCCTAAATAGTGTTAATCATCTAGACCCTCAATTGATCAAGAATTTAGGGATATCAAGGTTGTCCTTAAAAATATTCAACTAGGTGCACCTTCCACTAAAGGATATAGGTTCAAGGAACTATGTCCCTATCTCTTTAAAAGCTCAATTACATAAACTCATTTCCCATCACACTTCAAAATGATGAATTTTGATAAATAAAAAGGAAAGGGTGAGTTGAAGTGTCATGCCCATGAATTATACATTACTTGTCATGTGATATCTTAAAATTATGATTATCTACATCACCTCATCCCTCATAGCTTAGGGGGTAAAGCTTTGGATTGGTGTACTCATTTACTTGAAGGTATGGAAAACACATTTCTTGAGCTTGTATAATATTTTGTAAATAAAATTAATATAGTATCGAGCATGAATTGATGACACCTGATTTGTGTAATGTAAAACAAAAATATGGTGAGATATTTTTCACTATCATCTAATGATGGTGAAACCTAGATAGTATGTTTTGTTATCCTATACCCAAGAAGTAGCTTGTGCATATTTTTTCTATGAACCCTAATGTTGAAATGACCTTCCATTTTCAATTCCTCTACATGACCACCTTTGATGATATCATTGAAAAGGCCATTCAAATAAACAAGGCATTAGTCACCAAGTGCTTAGTAAAAATTTTCACCAAGGATTAAAACAACAATCATTCAAGTGAGAAGCCTATTGATGCCTAAAACTTTTTCTCTCAACAAAAAAACCTCCCATAAGAATATTTATAGACATGGGAATGAGATTGTTGTCTGTGAAGCAACCTTCGGGATTTTAGAAGATGACTCTTCAAATATTTGAGGTAGGAAAGAGGAAGAAGGAAATTTAAAAGAAACTAAAATAAAACTATCTAAGGCGACATGCCAAAATTATTATTGTATTTACTCCTAGTAATGCATAATACAACCAAAACCTTTCTAAAGTGCTATAGATAATGTTAAAATAGCATAAGCATGATTTAACTCTCACAACATAAACAAAATCCTAGCACCATAGAAGCATAAACAAAAACAACAGATAATGATTGATTTCACACATTTAGACATAGAACATCACATCCTCTTCATTGTTGGGAAGAGAACAAATTACAAAGGCCCGTAGGAACAATATAGACTATTCAATCCTTCTTGTGAGGGGCACTTACTAAGGTCTTAGAATGAAAAATAAAAAATGCTGCTATTTAAATTCAAAAATTAAAACTATTACAATTGTTGTTTTATGATAACAATCATGAACCAACTACTCCCTAACTAAATCCTTACAAAAGATAGAATCCTAGAATATATAGGAACAATTACCTTGGCGCGATGGAGTTCACAAGACAAAAGAAAATAACACATGGAGCTGGGCACTCATGTTTATGATGAGGCCATTGTAACTGAAAGGGGGAGTGCTTCTATCCATATGTGCAGATGGTCTTTAAATCCCAGATATGGCACAACCTTAACGTCTTATGATTCCCTTAATGCTTAGAGAAAGTGTTGTGGAGATGCTTGTCTCTCCAAACTATCCCTAAAGTTCTTATTGGAAATGAGACCCATCTCCCTCAACCAATGATGCAACCCCAAGTTTAGATATATGATGCAAGAGAGTTCTTGCAACTTTCAACACACTCAAAACAAACAATGGAAAATTATGAAATTTGATTAAAACAATTTCAAATTAGCAACACATAAGATGATTTTTATTAGTCAATGTCTCATGCAACTCTTGGAAATCATAATCAAACTGGAAATACAACATATGAAATCCTCTGGAATGATGAAAAATATTAAAAATAAGATTCTATGATTTGTTACGGGAAACAAGATCATCTATAGGTGAGTTCTCATCAATCCTCCATCTTAAAATTTCTCTCTTCTTAACCTACAACTACCTTCTGGAAATCAATGGCACATTTGTTGAAAACCCGAAATACGAAGAGGGGGGAGTGAATCAATATTCCCTAAAATTCATTAACTTAAAATATCATTCAAAGCATCTCATTAAACTTGTAGAAATGGAAATAAACAATTGAAGCATGCACCACAACAAATAACACAAGAATACTAGATTTACATGGAAAACCCTTGAAAGGGAAAAACCATGGTGAGGATTACCTCACAATATATCATAACTGGTTACAACATATTATAGGCTCACTACTAGAAGGGCTCACTACTCAGAGGACTCACTGTCCAAAAAATAGGAGGGCTCATTTCCCAAGGAAGATCACTTCTTCCAGAATTACAAAATATATAGAAAAGGGTGGATCACTGCTAGATTTTGAACTGCTAATAATGCATCTACAATATGTTGAAGATACAATTCTAGTTAGGCTCAACAAACTGACTTTGCACACTTCATTCTTCACCACTAACACCTTTCGCACTTCACACTCTTGCTCATCATCTTCTACATCATCATCACTTATAGACCACACACTGAATTGACCTTCTATATATATGCATATATTCCGTAAACACTCATATCATCAATTAGGTCAGCCTAATTAGATGAAATGTGTGACACCATAACCTGTCGGCTCAAAAATCCATCATGCATACCTTGCAAAAGAAACCCAAACATTTTCTTCACCAAAATAGGTTGGAATGACTTATAATCACTCATATGAATCCGTTGGGCTAATGCAAGAAGTTGGGTCCATAAAAAGCTCAAAAAATTGAAGTGTTTTTGTTGTTTTTCAAAATTTGTCAACTTGGACTGAGAATTTGAAGCACTTACACAATGAATCTTAAAAAAAATAAGTAATATGAAATTTAGTATCTTGAATCTAGTTTCCAAATATGTAATTTTTTCAAATACTTAGATGATAGAAATTAAATTTTGATAGGCATGTATAAAAACCCCTTTTTAAAAGTCTTTCTTTTTACGATGCCATGCACATGTAGGGACACCATTTTTTGACCTAAATAAAAGCATTTTTCTAATTCCTTTTGGGGAAAGATATCTAACAACATGAAGATTGATCAGGATTTTTTTTCTAATTTTTTTATTGAATTTTTATTAGCCTCAATTGTTGTTTTTAAAAATCAACGTGTACATACATCATAATTGGAGCTACCTAAACATTTTTTGAAATTTTTTTTTCATTGTGTAGAGAATTGTTTGAAGATTGATGCCATATAATTTTTTTACAAGAAAATTAACCAAAAAAAGTTATTAAAAAATAAAAAAGCCTGATATTTCAAGTTTATGGACTAGTTTGCTTACAAATTAATTAAAAAATAAAAACTATAATCTACTCTTAACAAAAATTATATATTTGGAAACTAGACATCGTGTTCTATAATGGGTTTTAATTTCATAAATTGATTCAAAAAAATTCCATCAACTATATTGCCAAAGTTGAACATTTCTTTTGAACCTACCTTAGTTTTTTAGTTGCAAGTCAAAGGCTAAGGGTCGGGTTGCCAAGCCTTTCCTAAGCCTAAAACCGAGGTAGCATGTGGGTTGGCAATTGAAATTTTTGAAAACACATATGCATTATCTATTTA
The DNA here is from genome assembly GCA_007258455.2 of Sequoia sempervirens. Lineage (NCBI taxonomy): Eukaryota > Viridiplantae > Streptophyta > Pinopsida > Cupressales > Cupressaceae > Sequoia > Sequoia sempervirens. The sequence continues at coordinate 224,267 of VDFB02322266.1, read as the reverse complement.
CCTGTTGGATAAAGGAAACATGTACGCGTTCCTAAAATAGAACGCGTACACATTTTATAACGCGTACATGTTTTATAATGCATACACATTTCTTATATATCTATTTTTCCCTAATTTAGAAAAAATTGATAGAGCACATTTTTCTGCAACATTCTTTTTCTGTAGTACGGTCTGCAAGCACCATTTTCTACATTTTTATTTAAATGTTGTCTTATGCAATCTCTTACTAGGGCATATTCTATTCAAATTTTTGGAAGAGACAAGTGCAAGTTGAATTTTCTGAAGTGGAATTAGGTACAAGGACCTTTTACAAGAAGATTTGGAAAAAGAGAATTTTTGGATGTATTCATGATGTTTTTGTACTTAAAGTTTATAGAAGAAAGGATCTCTATATTATATAGTTTTATTTGAATATTTAAAGGAGATAGCAATTGGAAAATAGGTTAAGAATCATTTGTTTGTTTATCAAGAGGGTTTGGTAATCATGGGATCAAAGCAAAGGAAAAAAAAATGTAGAAAGTTAATGACACCCAAAGAAATCGAAGCAAATAGAGAAATGGAGGCAAAAAAGACAAAGGGATAGAAGAGAAAGGATTCGCCAAATGAAAATTTTGGAAGCATCTAGTTTTATGAATGTTGAAGAGGAAACCATGAAGGGTGAGATAAATGTAGATAATGCAAATGTGGAGGTGGTGAATATGGAAGAAAACAATTATGGAGACAAACCCAACTATGCCTTCAACTTCAACTTTGAATGATATGGAAATAGTACCTATGCAAACAACTTCAGGTATGTCTTCAAATCCACCTCCCAATGATATGGAAAATGCACATATTCAAACATTTATCTAGGTATGTCTTCAAACCCAAGTCTTGATAATATTGATCTTAATTATTTAGATGAAGTTGGATACATCATTGATGAGATCAATAATTCTAGTTTTGAAACAATGTAAAAACAAAATAACGATGAAATCCCTCGTATTGATGAAAATGAGAATGAAATCCCTTTTATCTTTGAAAATGAAAATGAAACCCCTTGCATGAATGAAAATGAAATCATATGTATGAATTAAAATGAATTTTTTTTTTTTACAATTGAAAGAGATGTGTTAGATAACCTTCCTGGTAAAGTTTCTTGGAGATAAATGAGAACTCATGGAAATAGAATATATAAAATGTTTTTTTATAGAAAGAAATTAGGATTTGAATGTCAACTCATGATGCAATTGATGAAAATGTGGAAAATATGAAAAGTGATGAAAAAATTAAGCATTTATATAAAACCAAAAAAGAAAGATGATTCCGTAGAACAAGTCATAACTAGTGTTGTCAATGCTATTGATTCTATAGGAAAGAAAAGTCAATCTAAAGATAAGAATGTTGCTCGTTGTGCAATAACAAATGATCTAGTTAATAAATCAACTTCAAATAAAAGAATGTTAAGTAAGATTAGTAAGTATATAAAATTAAATCCTAAAACATTGATAAGAGTAGCTAAAAGAAGAGAAATTATTGAAAAAGATCCAATTAATCAATGTTGGAGTTTTAGTGGTAGACTCCCAAGGTCAAACATGAAATTAACTAATGAAATCAAATCTTTAATCAAAAAATATTGGCATGATAATACAAGAGTATCACCTAATATTAGATATATTTTAAAATTAAGGGTGGGATCAAAAATCCGTGACCCTCATCTAGAGCATCTATTAGATATGACTCAAATTGAATTATATAAAAAAAAAAATAGATGATTCAATCTTATCTTTTAATATTAGCATAAGTCAAAGATCATTCGAAAAATGTAAACCTTGGTATGTTAGAATTAATAAACAACGAATCTCTTGTTGTTGTAAAACTCATGTACAATTTCGTTATTATTATGATTTTTTTGATATATACATTGTACTTTGCATGCTAACCAGATTATGAGGACATTTGTGGTATTAATATGCCACCTGAAGCAATCAAATATTTTATAGTAGGTTTGTTTTGTGAACCCTCTAATGGAAACTTATTTTATTTAAATGCATGTATTTATGGACAGTGCGATAGATGTGGTAACTTTTCATTGTTAGGAGAATGTATGCATGAAAACAGTTTACATGAATTTGGACAACTAGTGGATGTTAAAATAATAAAAAAATGTTGAATATTCTTTAAAAGATGGAAAATTTGGAAAACATTGTGAGCTAATAGTGGAAAAATTTAGTGTGCATGCATTTATTAAAGAATTTAAAGATAAGATTGTACCTAAATATGTAAAACACTCTCAATATACTCATTGGCTTGATGATCAATTTCCTACATGTAAAAACACTTTCCCAATTGGAACTGTATTGTCAGTTGTTGATTTTGTTGAAAACTATACTCTTGCTCTACAAGAAGAAATTCAATCACAATATTATAATTCAATGCAAGTAGCCATATTTGTTCATATTGTATATAGACATGTAGATGATAGTAGAGAAGGTAATAGAATTTTTTTGAGAGAGTACCATTTTTATGTAAGTAATAATCGATTACATTCATTTGAGTTTGTTCAATATTGTTTTGATATATTTTATAAAAATTTAAAAGAGAGATGAATTCAAATGAGAGAAAATCTCATATGGTCGGATAATTGCACGGGTCAATTCAAGAATGCTAGAATGTTTTATTGGTTATGTAGAGTTCATAAGGAAAATAATATCCAGCACATGTGGAGTTTTTTTGAAGTTGGACATGGTAAAGGATAAAATGATGGAGCAGGTGCATGTGTGAAAAGATATCTTGCTAGAGAGAAACTAAAATTTGAGGATGTTACGAAATTAAAAGATGCATGTGCAATTGTAGATTGGTGAAATACCAAATTATCTACAAGAACAAGTGAGAGCTCAATAATTTGACACTTCTTTTGGTTAGTTGAAGAAAATGATATTCTTACTCAACAAGATTGTGAAACAATTAATGGATCTACAAAATGGCATTCATTTAAGAGTTCAAATGCAAACACATGGACAATATGGAAAAGGAAGCTTGCATGTTTTTGTCAATTTTGTAATGCAGGTGATTGGGAGGCGTGTGAAAATACATAATGGGTCAAAGAATGGCAACACAGAGCCTTCACACCTACATCAACACATGATCAACATGGAATGATAATTGAAGATAATCAAGTGTTTGCATTAGATTATTATGATCATGTTTTAGACCTTGTACAAGAAGGTACATTAAATTGAATTGAATTTTATATGTATGCATATTTATATGTGAATTAAATATATCACTCTTTATTGAATTATTTTTTTTGGGACATGTGTATGATGTTGTTGAACTTGAGGGGAATGAAGAGGAGACTGAGTATTGGTTGGATAGATGTGTTGAGAGAAAACATAAGTTGGTACATCCTAGAGTGGATGATGACAACTTTGAGTATCCAACTAGTTTTGTGGTTGTTTTTGGCACCTGGCTTCAAAAATATCTAATAAGAAATAATGGCTTGCTTGCATTTGAAGACTATGAAATACATAAGAAGATTATACATTACTCACATTTGATTTTGGCAACGAATATAAAACTAGTTATATATCAAGGGAGGCTTACTAATAAAGTGTTATGGACACTTTCAATGGATGATCATGAGACAATCATAGATGCATTAGAAAAAAGATAGGATGAAGATGGTACAACGAAGTAAATCAATACAGGTAAGTATATATAGTTGTATATATATATATATATATATATTAAATTAATAGTCTATATCTATAGTTAAAAAAAATATCATATATACATGTATATAAATGTGTGTGTGTGTGTTAGTATTTAGTAATTTCCTAATTATAGTTTTAAATCATTTTTTGTTTTAGGTCTCTCAAAACTAGATGCATTACAAAAAAGAGACGACATGCATATATATTACAATGGAATTTGGATCTAGAGACAGGTAACTATATATAGTTCTAGATACTTTTAATTGATTGTCTCTTAGGACCCCTTAATCCATCCTATTATCTATCATTAATCCATCTTCTTGCATCCCCTTAAGTCACTCTCTTAATTCACCTTAAGCCATTCTCTTAAGACCCCTTAAGCCATCCTCTTATCTACCCTTAATCCATCCTCTTAAGTCACTCTCTTAATTCCCCTTAAGCCATTCTCTTAGGACCCCTTAAGCCATCCTCTTATCTACCCTTAATCCATCCTCTTGCATCCCCTTAAGTCACTTTCTTAATTCCCCTTAAGCCATCCTCTTAGGATCTGTTAATCCATATCCTCTTATCTACCATTAATCCATCATATTGCATCCCTTTAAGTCACTCTCTTAACGCCCCTTAATTCATCCTCTTAGTACCCCTTAAGCCATATCCTCGTATATCCACCCTTAATCCATCCTCTTGCATCCCCTTAAGTCACTCTCTCAACTCCCCTTAAGCCATCCTCTTAGGACCCCTTAAGCCATATCCTCGTATCTACCCTTAATCCATCCTCTTGCATCCCCTTAAGTCACTCTCTTAATTCCCTTTAATCCATCCTCTTAGGACCCGTTAAGCCATATCCTCTTATCTACCCTTAATCATTCATATTACATCCCTTTAAGTCACTCTCTTGAAACTCCCCTTAAGTCATCCTCTTAGTACTCCTTAAGCCATATCCTCATATACCTACCCTCAATCCATCCTCTTGCATCCCCTTAAGTCACTCTCTAAATTCCCTTTAAGCCATCCATCCTCTTAGGACCCCTTAAGCCATATCCTCTTATCTACCCTTAATCCATCCTTTTACATCCCCTAGGCTTTAGGTCCTAGGGTTAACAGTTTATAGTTCATCTCGTAGGCTCTAGGTCCTAGGGTTAAGGGTTTAGGATTCATATCCTAGGGTTCATGAGATGCTTAGAATAACAAATCTATATGGGTTAAGGGTTTACGGTTCATCTCATAGGCTTTAGGTCCTAGGGTTAAGGGTTTAGGATTCATATCCTAGGGTTCATGAGATGCTTAGAATAACAAATCTATATGGTTTAAGGGTTTACGGTTCATCTCCTAGGCTTTAGGTCCTAGGGTTAAGGGTTTAGGATTCATATCCTAGGGTTCATGAGATGCTTATAATAACAAATCTATATGGGTTAAGGGTTTACGGTTCATCTCCTAGGTTTTAGGTCCTATGGTTAAGGGTTTAGGATTCATATCCTAGGGTTCATGAGATGCTTAGAATAACAAATCTATATAGGTTAAGGGTTTACAGTTTATGTCTTAGGCTTTAGGTCCTAGGATTCATGAGATGCTTAGAATAACAAATATATATGGGTTAAGGGTTTACAGTTCATATTGTAGGCTTTAGGTCCTAGGGTTAAGGTTTTGGGATTCATATCCTAGGGTTCATGAGATTCTTAGAATAACAAATCTACATGGGTAAGGGTTTACAGTTCATCTCCTAAGCTTTAGGTCTGAGGATTGAGGGTTTAGGATTCAAATCCTTGGGTTCATGAGATGCTTAGAATAAAAAATCTATATGGGTTAAGGGTTTACAGTTCATCTTGTAGGCTTTAGGTCCTAGGGTTAAGGGTTTAGGATTCATACCCTAGGGTTCATGAGATGCTTATAATAACAAATCTATATGGGTTAAGGGATTACATTTCATCTCCTAGGATTTAGGTTCTAGGGTTAAGGGTTTAATATTCATATCTTAGGGTTCATGAGATACTTAGAATAACAAATCTATATGGGTTAAGGGTTTAGGATTCATATCCTAGGGTTCATGAGATGCTTAGAATAACAAACATATATGGGTTAAGGGTTTACGGTTCATCTCATAGGCTTTAGGTCCTAGGGTTAAGGGTTTAGGATTCATATCCTAGGGTTCATGAGATGCTTAGAATAATAAATCTATATGGGTTAAGGGTTTATGGTTCATCTAATAGGATTTAGGTCCTAAGGTTAAGGGTCTAAGATTCATATCCTAGGGTTCATAAGATGCTTAGAATAAAAAATCTATACGGGTTAAGGGTTTAGGGTTCATCTCTTAACTCCCTTTAAGCCATCCTCTTAGAACCCTTAAGTAATATCCTCTTACATCCCCTTAATCCACCCTCTTGCATCCCTTTAAGCCATTCTCTTAATTCCCCTCAAGACATTCTCTTAGGACCCCTTAATCCATCCTGTGGCAAACATCACTTGAATTTGTAAGGAATTTATAAGATCCAATTTTCTAATTTTTAGTATGTATTGTTCTTTTCTCGCATGAATTATTTAGTTAAATGACTCAAAAAATATAGTTACTTACATTGATTATTTTTGCAGGTTCTCATCAAGTCGGTCTACCATGTGATTGTCACTATAAAAAAAATCATCATATAGATTATGTAAATATCAATTTGTGGTCTTGAGCTAAAAGTTGATAAGATTTAATTGTATCTATATGGACATATGTTTCATCATGTTATATAGTTGTATTAAACATTGATATATACATTATATATGTTTCTTTGATGTATGAACTTCAATGAACTTATTAATCACTTTTTATATGTTGTTCCAGTTTTATCTTATACAAATCGTTCCTTATATTTACCACATTTTATATAATTGTTCAATTGTATCTTATACATTTTATACATGTCAAGTATAGATTTTTGTTCAATGATTAATATTTGCTCGAATTGGAAAATAGTTAAAATTACTTGTCCTTACTTTATTATGAATATGATCTAAAATATTTAAGGAATGTATTAATTTGTCACCTAACCATGTGATTTTATTGAAATTTTAAATTTAATCATTTTAAGACATCTAAACTTAATTCAACAATGGCATGTAAATATATATGCAATTTGATTCTAGATAAGAATTTATAGTGCATATTACTTGAAAATTAGATAAAATACATATACATGTGAGTGCATATAATCATCATATTAAAGTCAGTTGATATAAATAACCACAAACATGATCATATTAATTGATATAATGTATGTGAAATGGTCCATGAAATAACATGTTAAAAATGTATATGTCAAGTCCAACACGTATATAAATAAAACTATCTATAGTTCATAAAATAAAACCATCTAACTATCAAGACGATCGGTCAAATCAAGTCTCCTCTTTGCTCCACATGGAGTAGATGTACCCGTATCATGTTGTAGAAGAGTACAAGAAACTTGAAATTATATAAAATTCAAGAGATTTTGATTTAATTTAACATAACTGGTATTCAAATAAAGCAAACAATCTAGGTTAGAAAATATAAACTTGATAAAAATAAATTTAATTAAATATCTACTAAATATAGTAAAAATGATTTTCAGTATGCATAAATTACCATTTGATCATGTGAATCTACTGGCACATTTTGTTCAATGGGTGACATAACTATCAATTGAGGACCAAATGCTTGAGCTACTAATTCCTGGAGATTCAAATAAAGCAAACAATAGGTTAGAAAATATTAGTGATAAAAATGATTTTAATTGAATATATATATTTAGAAGACCTAAAAAATATATAGGAGATTTAATAAAGTTTAGGACCTTGAATGATGTGGCCTCATGATCATGCACCTCAGATTGCCCATGCATAAAAGTTGATGATGAATCAAGAGCACTCGCCACACCTTGTGGTTGGTTAGTCATGGGTATTGCATGAACTCCCTACATATAGATACAATATAGATCATTTCACACATGTGTACAAATTCAAATTAAATTAGATATGATGTGTATTTATTTCAAACTTAAATAACTTTTGAAAGCACACACCTGAGATGGCCCATGCATAAAAGTTGACGATGACTCAAGAGCACTCACCACACTTTATGGTTGGTTGGTCATGGGTATCACATTACCTCCCTACATCTAGATACAATATATCATTTCACACATGTGTACAAGTTCAAATTAAATTAGATATGTCCATATAAATTAAAATGTATATTGGTTTACCTGACCAAAAGGTGTGCCCATTTCTACAACACTCAAAAAACAGACACAATCATATCGAGAATTTGGCCACCTCTAATCATGCATCTACACCGAACACTTCTTGAATTAATATTATATTATATAATTTAATGCTATTATTTACATGAATTTTTCACATTTCAAACAAATTAAAATGTGCCTTTCAAAATATGTACATGCCTATGTAAGATGATCATCAGAATATAGTAAATCCATAAATGACTTCGTCTTAGATACAAGTGGGCCACCTAAAGTGGATGCATGAGTATGCCCATAGCCTAAGTCTCCATGCTCTTTGTCACCCACTTCAACTACCACGTGTGTAGTTTGATGAGTGAGATCTCCTGAGGGAGAACTCAATGCTCCTAATGTTGACAACATCGTTTGCTGTTGAAATGCAGTGGGAATACTAGGAGATAGAGGAGCAACAATCGATGGAATCAAAGCATGTCGTTGAGGATCGACACGTGCTCCTAATCTATTTTTGGGGCATGCCATGCCCAACTCCCTAAAACGAACTCATATCAAAATAGTTGGGTTTTAAACCCAACTCAAACTAAGCCCATAAATTTCTCAAAAATTAAAGGGGAACCTCACAATTTCCATGTGGTGGAGTATCAAAGACCATCCACCATTTGTCCCAAAAATGTGCAGCTATCTATGGGTACCTACACCATTTAATTGAAATCCATTTTTTAGTGGGTGGAATCGGTTCGTTTGTTTGGGGGCTAATGAAATGTTGGAAAATGGCTTGTTTGGTAATATGAAGGTCATGGATTGCTTTATAAGAAAACCCATTTTCATAGAATTGTCTTCTCTCTTCTCTCCATCGATGGAAACTATCTATGTCTGCATCGATGGATCAAATAGATTCAAAAATTTGCATCGAGGATGTAGATTGTGCTAGATGGGGAGGAAGGTTAGGATAATTTTTTATCAAATCTATATTTTCTTGAATCAGATTTAGGTTTTCTCTTATTCTCTCTTGTATTGATTTTGATCTATTGTAGGATGTGGGGGGTTGGGAGGTGGAGAGGGTGGAGGCGTGGGGATTTTTTCGTGGCGGGATATGATGGGGAGATTGTGGATATATGGGATTTTCATGCTAGTCAGTAGGTATGAAATCCTATATATTAAATTAAGGGTCCATGTGATGAAAGGGCAATTGCATGTTAAACAATTAAAAAATATATATCAACAAAGTAATTAAATAATGTACACAATTTGAACTAAAAATCACATTGAACGTGCACAAATTCAAAATACATGTCATTTGAAAACACATTCAATTTTTAAAACATTAAAAAATCCACAACATGAAAATTTAGACTAATTTATGTTGTAGAAAATACAAACAATTTGAGCCTCCCCTACAACATGTACATTAAATTATACAATTAAAGTCATGTACCCTTGATTATTCTCACTCTATCTTAAATTTTGATTTCAACACAATGGCCTAATTTAAAATCTTTAAATAATAATATCAAGGTCTTACTTCATTGATTTGACAAGTAGAAAAATTATAAATGCATTAAGTATAAAATGAACTACTTGATCATAATTTATTGTTGCCATTTCATGATTCTGTGATTTTGGAAAGGTGATATTTTAGTTTAGTTTCTAAATTTTTCTAAAGTTTCTCCTTTTGTTATTATATTGGATAGACATATTTATAAGTCTTGATGAGATAGAATCTTGAAGTATTTTGAGTGGCTCTTGCCCCATCTTTATGGACTTATGACCAAATCAAGTTATTTTTAAAATTAGGATAGGATAATAATATGGAAGAGATTCAATTCTATGATAATATGGAGACTTATCCTAATGTTTCTTCTCCACCTATAAAATAAAATAAAATTAGATCATGTCCTCAGTGTAATTTGCTTGGGGCATGACCTAGGTATCAGAGCATGGTTTTTGCAAATGTTGGGATCTTTGGGCCAAATTGGAACAAAAAACTAATTAAGAATTTGGTGTTTATAGGATGGCTCATAGATCAAGGAGAGGAGCTCGTGGATGTGGGGTGCCACAAGAGTCCCATCACACAAAGGGTTCCCACCGAGAGGAGTAGCCAAAGTTGGGACCACAGATTTTGCAGGCACTACAGAACCTGATAGGTGTTATTGAGCAGAGGTTACCAATAGCTAGAGTATCACATGAGGGGCAGTCGGGGGATGAGGCCCCACATGTAGAGTAGTTGGAGGGTGAGGAGCATGATGCAAGGTCTTGTGAGCGTAGTAGGAGCCCCCCACGTCATTGAGGGGCATGAGTTAGGGAGTCGAAGGAGGATTCGATGCATATCCCATCACCTAAGGCACTCAGGGTTCTACAGAGTTCAAGAGATCAGCTCTGAGATCTACTTCACCTCAAGCTATCAGAGCTCATAGGATCCACCAGTGGGGTGGAGGCTAATTCATGGTTACTTATCCTTGATAGATACTACAGGTTGCAACCATATGGGAGAAACCTTAAGGCTAGGGTGGCTATTCATTTATTGAGACAAACCGCTTCTACTTGGTGGCGCCAAGAGGAGTGGAAGCACCACCTATCTGTGGACATGATCACATGGGACACCTTCCTGGAGCGTTTCAGAGCATGCTACATCTCAGAGCATTTTCATCAGAGGTGTATTGATGAGTTCCATGACCTGCAGTAGAGGGGCCTCACAATGGCACAATATGAGAGTTAGTTCCTTGAGCTTTTGCAATATGTAGACTATATCCAAGACGAGAAGTTGCTCGTCAACTGGTTCATTAAGGGGTCGAACCCTAGCATTTCAGGACCTGTGTGGATGGTTGATCCCGCACAACTTAGGGTTGTCGTGGAGAAAGCATTAATAGCAGAGGAGGTTCATAGCCAGGCACAAGAGACTCGTGAGTGGTTTTAGAACTGTAACCAGGGCCAGTAGGACCACAGCTCTCACAGACCACCCCTTCTAGTGAAGGGGGTATAGACCTACATTTGGGACTCTTAGTTCATAGTGGTCACAACATTTGGCACAAAGAGTTAGACCACAGTAGGGTGTGCAGGGTAGATCTTCCAGGACATGGCCTGCACAAAGCCCACGTAGAGACTAGAGGCCCCAGAGTCAGCAGGCAGTTCCCCATCGATCACAATAGTCATTTAGAGGACATGGTGGATTTGGGAGGTTTGGATACTCTCAGTTTGGTAGGACCCATTCAACACCGGGTCAATTGAGGGGACCTTGTTATGTTTGCGATGGAGTGGGACACCTGGCTAGAGAGTGCCCATAGGGTTTTGCAGTAGGAGGACCCCATCCCGTAGCCTCAGAGCCAATAGTTAGAGATGTGGGTAAATCCCACACAATGTTTGCAGCAGTTGAGAATTGCCAGGCTTAGCATCAGGCCACCATTATTGAGGCAGCAAGTATGATTGATGGTGTATCAATTAGTATATTATTTGATTCAGGAGTATCAGATTCTTTTATTTCCTTAGCTAAAGTGGATCGTTGCAGGCTAGTGGCATCTAGGCAAGATGATAGGTGGGAGGTGGAGTTGGCTTCAGGGGCCAAGGTGTCTGTTGATTCAGTAGTTCATGATTTCCAGTTAGTTATCGGGTCTGTTACCACCATAGTGGATCTTCGAATCATGCCTTTGGGATCCTATGATATAGTGTTGGGTATGGATTGGCTTGGTGCACACTAGGCTAAGATTGATTGTCGTCGTAAGACAGTTGAGTGTACAGACGATTAGGGTATATCAGTAATATTATTAGGGATTCTTAGACCCATTTCGCTTCGCATGATATTAGCTATGCAGCTGAAGCGGTACCTAAGGAGACGGTGTCAGATGTTTTCCATCACCATTAGTGATAGATCCAAGGATTTGACATAAGTGCCATTAGATGATCATCCTATTCTTAGGGAGTTTTCAAATGTGTTTCCTTAAGAGTTACCAGGGATGCCTCCCCACAGAGAGGTGGACTTCCACATAGATCTAGTTCGAGGAGGTCAGCCAGTTTCGAGGGAACCTTACAGGATGACTACACAGGAGCTCAATGAGCTCAAGATTTAGTTAGAGGAGCTATTAGAGAAGGGGCACATTCAACCTGGCATCTCTCCTTGGGGTGCACCTATCATCTTCATTAAGAAAAAGGATGGGTCCCTTCGCCTTTGCATTGATTATAGGCAGCTACATAAATTGAAAATGAAGAATCACTACTCGTTGCCCAAGATTGATGACTTGTTTGATCAGATGAGAGGAGCCAAGGTGTTCTCCAAGATTGACCTTAAGTCCGAATACCATTAGTTGAGGATTGTGGAAGAAAATATCCATAAGACAATATTCAGGACTCGTTATGGGCACTATGAGTTTACAGTGGTACCCTTTGGGCTGACAAATGCCCCCGCAATGTTCATGAGTTTGATGAATGTGGTATTTTTCACCTTCTTGGATAGGTTTTTGTTGATATTTTTGGATGACATTTTGATTTACTCTCGGTCAGTAGAGGAGCATGAGGAGCATATGAGGCAGGTTTTGCAGTGTTTAAGACAACATCAGCTTTATACCAATCTGGCTAAGTGCTCATTATTTCAGACAGAGGTTCAGTATTTGGGGCACATCATTTCAGGCGATGGTATCTAAGTAGATCCATCAAATATTAGTGCCATTATGGACTGGCCAACACCCACTAGTGTTACATAGGTCAGGAGTTTTATGGGACTAGCAGGTTACTACCGTCGTTTTGTGGAGGGTTTCTCTAGGATAGCACATCCCATTACTTCCCTCCAGTGAAAGGGGAAGAGGTTTGAGTGGACACAGCAGTGTGAGAGGGCCTTTCAAACCCTCAAGGAGTGACTCATGAGTGCTCTCATTATAGCAGTACTTGATCCAAAATTATATTTTTTGGTTTGCGCAGATGCATCATTAGATGGTATTGGAGCAGTACTTATGCAGGAGGGTCGAGTGGTTGCGTATGAGTCACGAAAACTTAAGACTCATGAGTTTAATTACCCCACACATGATTTAGAGCTTGCAACCGTAGTACATGCACTCATGAGATGGCGACATTTCCTCCTTGGCCACCACTTTGAGCTTCATTCCAACCATAGCAGTTTGTAGTACATCTTCATGCAGCCAAACTTGAATGCTCTATAGAGATGATGGATGGAGTTCTTGTGTGAGTATGACTTTGATGTTCATTACATCAAAGGGAAGGAGAATGTACTGGCAGATGCCTTGAGTAGACGACGACACGAGATGATGGCTATGACAACGAGTACTGACTTGAGGACTCGCATTTTACAAATTTTATTAGAGGATGATTGGTACTGTGAGATTCAGAGGGAGATACAATCTCAACGTGCCCTTAAGGGAAAATATTCAGGATACACATTGGATTCAGATGGGTTATTGTGTCATAGAGGGTGTATTTATGTTCCATAGGTTGGAGATCTACGGACAGTGGTTTTGACAGAGGCACATAGGGCTCCTTACGTAGCACATCCAAGGGTGAAAAAGATGCATGCAGATCTTCGCCAGATGTATTATTGGGAAAGGATGCATAGAGATATTGCAGAGTTTGTGGCTCGATGCCTTGAGTGTTAGAGAGTCAAAGCCGAGGATCAACACTCGGCAAGACTTCTTTATCCCCATGAGATTCCAGAGTGGAAATGGGACACCATCTCTATGGATTTTATTGTTGGTCTACCCTTGTCTTCTCGTCACCATGATGACATTATGGTGACAGTTGACAAGTTGACCAAGGTGGCTCACTTTTCTCTAGTTCGGACCACTTTTACAATGCCAACAATAGCGAGGGTGTTCTTAGATGATATAGTCAGGTTGCATGGGATTCCTCATAGGATTATATCAAACAGGGATCTTGCTTTTACCTCAGCCTTTTGATGAGCATTACAGGAGGCTTTGGGCACCTAGCTCAATTTCAGTACCACATACCACCCAAAGACACATGGGAAAACATAGAGGGTTTAATCAGGTGTTGGAGGATATGCTATGTATGTACGTGATGGATCATCAGTCTAGGTGAGAGGAGTACCTTTACCTAGTTGAGTTTTCCTACAACAACAGGCATCACAGTTCTTTGGGTATGGCACCTTATCAAGCATTGTATGGTAGACCTTGTAGGACACATTTGAGTTGGGATAGGATTGAGGACATAGTTGCTATTGGTCTAGACTTGTTATAGGATATGGAGCGATAAGTGGTTCTAATTAGACAACGGTTATAGGAGGCTCAGGATCGACAGAAGATGTATGCAGATTCTAGGAGGTCAGATTAGAGTTTTTCAGTGGGTGATCGGGTGTTCTTGAGAGTGCGGCCTCATAAGAGTCCAATCAGTTATGGAAAGGGCTCTAAGTTAGCACCTCGATTTGTGGTGAGATTTTAGTGTGGATAGGACCAGTCGCTTATTGTCTAGCCTTGCCACCTAGCCTGTTGCACATCCACAATGTCTTTCATGTTTTAGTTTTACAACGTTATGTGCATGACCCGTCTCATGTTTTGGATTGGAATGCCTTACTGGTGGATTCAGACGGTTAGTTGGCGCTAGAGCCCATTCACATATTGGGTCATTAGACATTGGCCCTTTGGGGGCGAGAGCTGGACCAAGTCAAGGTTCAGTGGGACAAGTATGATGAGGTCGCTGCTACTTGGGAGGACGCATCACAGATGATGACCTTGTACCCTCACCTCTTTGGGGACTTCCCGGAGGAAGTCCAACCCTAGGGGGCGAGGATGTGAGACCCATCTCTTCAATACCAAGGGTTTTATGATTCATGATGTCTTGTATGCTTTTCACAAATAGTACTTTTGATTTTGGGAGACTTTGGCATCCTAGATTCTAGTCTTGATATATGGATGCTATCATAGATATATCACATTTTTACATGTATGTTTATCTTCATCAATATGGTTTGTGGTGTTATGATTGATTTATGAGTTTTGCGATAATTTGATTAATTTGATGGTTATGATTCATGTTGTCTTGTATGATCTACACAGACGGTTCTCTTGATTTTAGAGATTTGATATCCTGGATTCTAGTCTTGATATACTAGCGCTATCATAGATATATCATATTTATACATATATGTTGGTTTTCATCAATATGGTTTGTGATGATTATTTTGATTATGGGTTTTTCTATAATTCGGATTAATCTGATGATCTTGTTAATATTAGATTATGAGCATGTGATAATGTGATTTCTATATAGTTAATTGGGTTAATTTGAAGAATCTGTTATTATTATCATACGAGCTTATGATAGGTGATTTATTTTGTCAAGATTGATCTTGTGGGTAATAAGCTAATCATGTCATAAAGTGAATAAGGTGATGAGTTGCATGAATTTTTTTACAATGCTACTACATAGTTAACATGTTGCAATCTCATACTTGTTTTATTTTGATGATTGATTAACATTGCAAATAAGTGTGTAGGTAAACCATGGCCAATGGACTAAGGGGAAACCAAGGTGACATATGTCGTAAGGATTGTGAAGAATTCCTATGTGATGTGTCAATAAGCATATTTCCTTGTTGTTCTATACCATGTTTGTGTAAATGTTGTGGTGGCATTTTAGACCAAGTCTTAAGGTGATTTAATGGGGGCATGGTTATATTTTTTGGTATTATCTTGTTCTTAGGTTATAAAGTCAAGTCTTGGGGGCAACTTTATGTGTTCAAAAGTTAATTTGAAGGTCATAGGTCCCCTTTTTGAAAACAATTTTTATAAAGTGACAAAAATTCAAGATTAAAAGCAAGTTTTAGGAGCTTACTCACTTTTTTAAAAAAAAGAAAAGAGGTCATGGGTGACTAAGGTTCTAAAGTGGGTTTCATTTTAATGCGGGATTATTGTCTAGTATGGGGCTGGCTTATTACGCCGAAGGCGTCCTACGCTTAGTATTTGCGAGCCACTTTTACCGCTAACGGTGTGGATTGGTGGACAGGCAATCGCCTATGATGAAATTCATCCCAGCCGCTCACCATTTTTCCCAGATGGAACACAGCAGGAATCCCCATGCTAAGCTTTTCCAACCCTTTTGATGTCGAACGGTGCAGATTGAGTAACAGGTAATGTACTATGATGTAACAAATCTCATCCGTTCATCATTTTTGGCCATTTTCTTGTCATAATAGGTTCACCGTCGGTTGCAGATAGTACAACCACTTGTGGTTGCAGAGAATGCCACTTGCCTCGTTCAGCCAATGGATGGAGCACGGTTTAACTCGATGAAACTTAAGGCAACCAGTATTGCATCCCTTGTGTTCGTAGCCTCATAGTTAACTCCATCAGTATGCTGGGTCGGTCATTTCTATAAATAAAAAGATCAATTCTTATCAATAAAAATCGTACCAGCTGTAGCCTGCGCACTGTATTAATTTTACCTCAACTTTTGGGGTTTTGCAGGTGAGTTAAAATACTTTGGGTCTATGTGTATTCACTATTTGCCAATTTCCATTGCTTTTTCAAACAACTTTTTTTTGAATGAAATGGCAATGGCGGTTGTGACAGGAGGAGAGCAAGGAAACATCAGAAAGGTCAAGTTAATTTCTACTTTTATGCTTCATGCGTTATTTTAATTGAAACCCTTTCATTATTACTCAATGGTTGCTAACCTTTTATTGCTTTTACCAGTGACGTTGGGTTATTTCTTTTAGTGAACCTTCAAGCAATTATTTCTATCAATTTCAAGCTGCTTCACCGCGCGGTACCTATTGCAATGCAAACCCTTTCATTTTAAGGCAAAATGGTTGTTAACCCTTGATTCATTTTACCACTGGTGTTGAAGAAATTTTGCACTTGAAATGAATGTCACTTTCCAAGGTATTTTCTTACAGTCCCACTATTTGTAATTTTATTTTTGAAGTAAAATCTATATTGCAGTGACGTTGAATTATTTTGTCTCCCATTGTTAAATTATTTCAGAGATGGCAACCAAGGGACAGGAACAGATACAGTTTATCAGGGTGTTTATGGGCCTTGGACCATCGAGTCATCAGACAAGCTTGAGGTTCTACTGCTTTACCCATTTTTCCATTTTTGTTTTTGTTTTCAAAATATCATCACCCACAAACACTTAATTATTTTTAACAGAATTCTAAAAACAATGATAATGATAACGTTCAGGCTAGATTGTGCTAACTGGAAATGACCCAATTACCAAACGATGTCGAGGAAATAATTACTTCAAACTATAGTTTGCATTGAAATAGCATTGTAGTCTAGGGAAGTGGCCCTAACAGACCTTTTTGAGATAAGATGACTCTGTGGACAAATGGAATGTATAAACTCACTTACTATTGGAGAATCCTTGAACCCACTTGTTTGGTATCTTGTATGCTTGTGTGTGCACTTCTTGAAGTTTGGGACAAGACCAGATTTTTAGATTTGGCGTTTTTAAAATAAAAAACACTACTTGTAAATCGATTGAATTTTGATTTAATATTAAACGTCTGGAAAACGGTTTTTTTGAGGTGCCCTAGGATTTTGAATATGAAGAATTACGTCATTCCATATATTTATTCCAAAATTAAAAATATATTTTTTTGGGATGAATGAGATTATAATGTCCAAAATGACTTAATAGATGACATGTAAGTCATAGTTTGCAAACTCAGATTTGGCAGACCAAAAATTTCCGAGTCGGTGAAACTTGGCTGCTTAAAAAATACTTAATTTTTTTTTAAAAACATAAATTTTATACAAAATACAATTGCAAAATGTATCAAATGAGTTTGGTGGGGTTTGGGGGCAATGCATCCTGTGGGGTTGAGGGGCAGAGCCCTTGCCATTGAGCCCAAATGAAGACCTTTAAAACTACAGAGACCCTCATGGTGCACATTATTTTCATAATTTAAAAAAGAGAGTAAAAAACCAGGTTTTTTAAGCATTTGAAGTGCTTATAAAGCTATCAAAATGTGTTTTTTGTAGTGTTTGAGGAATTTTTTGGCGCATATATTCACTGTACGATAGAGTTAGTGAGTGGTAGAGTTAGACTAGGTGAGTACTTGGCAAAAAACTCACAAAAAACTTGGAAAAACTCGGCTGGCAGACTTGGTGAGTAAACCTTGTGAAAATTCTGGAGACAAAATAGTTGGTGAGTACTCGGCGACTTGTCGAGTTGTTGAATTATGATGTAAACTAAGGTATTTTAGATTTATCATAGAAAGGGCGACAATTGCAACATTTTTCCCTATGGTGATACTGTAAAGGGCAGAAACTCTGATAAAGCATGACTGGCACAACGTACATGAGTGACAGGTGAGGATTTTTATGATTAAAACAAATAAAGAATTTAATGAATTTACATCTGAATAAGCATACTCAAACCTGATTTAGTGTTTTACTTTCCATGGTGAAATGGAAATGTTTTCTATGGTGTGTTCTGTTATCAAAATGAATGAGCTTTATTTTCCAATATTCTACAGTACTACTAGCTTTTACTAATAGTTTTACCTTGAAAGCGTGATAAATCATGTCTCCTTTTAGGTGATCCTGTTCGTGATGCACTGAATTTATCCGGTAATCTTCCTCATGGCAAGGGTATAGGGTTTTATTATTTCATAGAAATTTTGAACATGAAAAGTACTTTGTTTGGATCTACAGCCCACAATTGTGAACCCTTTGATAAAATTTCTTAAAGAAACTTTCCCACATTGACTGTAAAGATTGTAGGGCATGCACAAGTAGGATTGGTTGAAAAGGCTTTAGAAAATTTATTAACATGCACTTGGCAATTGTAACACAAGACGTAAAGTAAAATGTATTAACTTAGAAACCACAGATGCATTTGCAGCTACAACAATCCACGAAATCCCTTATTCATCATGCTTTGATGGATGTTTTCCCTCTTCCAATTTTTACCTACAATTAGTTTGAGATTGTTCTAATATTTAATAATTGACCAGTATCGAGTTCTGCCCTTTAATACAGATCAAGTTGTTCATAATGTTCGCTACCATTGAAATTGAACAGCATGACGAGTCTTCAAAATCCATTCTCTTTGGCATTTTAATTTGTATCTTTTAGGATAATGGAAGTTTACAGATAAATTTATAAGTGTAGGGCATCTTAGTTGTATGCATTTACTTCTTATATATTCTTCTGCGCCCCCATTTTTGCACAGGTAGGGAGAATGGTAATGGAGGTTGCAGAGTCTAGATTTACGCCTGCCAATTGCATTTGCTTTAAAGTTTTTAAAGCTTTGGCTATCCTTTTGATTTTTTTCCACAGCATTGGCTAAGCCATAAGTAGTAGCAACAGGGGCATATTAATAATAAAGCAAAACTCAAAACCTCACCCCAAAATTCATGGCACACAGTCTAGGTTCAATCAATAGCAGAGTGAATGAAACTATCATCCCAAATCAACATTCAGTTAAAAGAGAAAACACAATTTTATCCATTCTTGTCAATTCATCAAATATAATTTTCAATTGAAATTTAAAAATCAGAATTTGTGAATATGAAAATCCTACTTTCCAAACATTTTAGCTACACAGACTACCAAAATATCAAATGCCCTGTTTCTAGCCCTACTCAATACCTAGCTGTTGATTACCTTATTAGCTAAACTAGACATTTTTTAAACATCAGGACCAACAACACCAATCTTTTTATTGTTGCGGGTGCCTTATATGGATTTGTAATCTTCTTCTAGGAGTCAATAGTTGTTCAACTGTGCAGCCTGTAGTTGCAGTGGAGAGAACTGTGTTCTACAGAGAAAGGGCTGCAGGAATGTACTCTGCAATACCCTATGCTCATCAAAATTCGTAGTCACATGCAAAGCACAATATATACCTATAGCCAATTCAATTTGCCATCCACGTAAATCCCTTTTTTATCTGCAATTTTCTTCCAATTCTCATGTTTCTTCATGTCAAGTAGACCACTTTATCTATATGGTTAGTTTACTCGTGTTGAAATGTGTGTGGGTGCCCAACCTCACCATGATGTGAATATTGTGGATACAACACAATATTAAAACAAGGAAAATATATGGTTATTGTTAATTTATAACAAATCTGAATCTCTATTTTTTCTATTTCTATGATAGATTGTAATTGAGCTTTCATGTCATTGAAGAATTTATTATCAACGTTGATAAACAATAGAAGCTGTTAGAGAAGAATAGTATGCAGAATAGAACTGTGTTTTTTTCATTTTTATATTTGATGCAGAAAATTCCAAAATGGTGGTTCTGGTACTACTGAATATGCCATGTTTCTTGGACTGTGTATGGTCTAATTGCCTCACAGTATGGAGATGTCACAGAAATTAGAAGTGATTGGTGAAGGTTCCAAACCACTAAATGAGTTTCTGGAGGATTATTTTGGATACAAGCATGATTTCTTAGGTAGAGTCGATGTAGTTTGGATAGAAGCATGATTCGCTGTAGCATGATACAAAAAACTCTACACAAGTTTTTACCAAAAACAATCCAACTCATTCCCTTGGACTATGGAAATTTCATGTCATTAATCTGACATTTGTTTGGTACTATCACTGGTTTTGTGGGGAAAGCAATGTTCATTTTTGCAAATCATAGCATCTAATAGCAGACTGCATTCTTTACAGCCAAAATTCCATGCAGGTCATGCAGCTCTGTTGTCTTGAGACATGGCATCATGAGTTATTGGAATTGCCAGCCACCAACACCACCTGTCAAATAACTATATTGCCATTGTTCAGAATTAGTCCACCTTAATATTACAAATGACTAATTTTTGGCAAGCAAAATTCTGATTGCATACCATAATTTGCAAATAATTTAAAACAAAATGATTTATAATGTTTTTATTTCTATAATTTTTCCTAATTAGGAATGGTTAAATCTTGATCTTTCTTGAAGAACACTAGGAATGATTAAATCTTGATCTTCTTTGGGCACAATCTTTTTGCAATATTTTAAATCAAAGTTTCTCCATTTTGTAAAGAAAATAGTCATAAGTCAATTAAGAAATATCTATTATTTTTTAAGTCAAATAAAAATTAAATAAAAAAATGTTAACTTAAGCATAGCAAAGTATTTTCCTTTTTGACACAATTTTCTAGATAAATTAATAGACAAATATTGATTTGAAGCTACCACTTTTCTATTAAGACCTTTATTGCACAAACACCATCATTTTCTAAGTGCACTACAAATTGATCTCATGCAATATATGTCTTCTATAGTATACAACAATAGAATTGAATCTTAGTCTGGCATACTACGAAGAAGAATTGCCAGTATCAACTCCAGTTACAGGTTTCCATTATACCTCTAATATCAAAGATAAAGTTGTAGCAATCTTTATTGCAATTAGCTAATGTCTAAAGAATAAAAAGATTATTGCCTATCATCAAAAACCAAATGAGCATTCCAATCAAACCTCTACAATGGCTATCCCATCAAAGAATTAATAAGGTGTTTAGTACTTTACAAAATAGTTATATTAGTATATAAGACAGAAAGCAAGAAAATATAAGCATGGTCTAAAACACTTAAAGAAATGATTACTTCAATATCTAAAAACCAAATGAGCATTCCAATCAAACCTCTACAATGGCTATCCCATCAAAGAATTAATAAGGTGTTTAGTACTTTACAGAATAGTTATATTAGTATATAAGACAGAAAGCAAGAAAATATAAGCATGGTCTAAAACACTTAAAGAAATGATTACTTCAATATCTAAAAACCAAATGAGCATTCCAATCAAACCTCTACAATGGCTATCCCATCAAAGAATTAATAAGGTGTTTAGTACTTTACAGAATAGTTATATTAGTATATAAGACAGAAAGCAAGAAAATATAAGCATGGTCTAAAACACTTAAAGAAATGATTACTTCAATATCTAAAGTGCTAGGTCTATTGTCTTGATAGGTAACCTTCAAAGAAGTGATATCCCACCACTGAATCTCTATCTTTCTCTTCAATATAATTTTTATTAATACAAACTGCTTTTCTTCAATATGCACAAAGAATGTTAGCTGCCATGTGGGAGTTATTACACATAATATACTTGTAGAAAGAAAGTGTGTAGAAATAGGTAAAGATTCCTTGTATCCACAGAAGCATTGCAAGCAGAAATGGTTGCTGCCTTCTTTCTCTCACCTCTCATACATAGGTGGTCTTAATCACAAAATAAGAAGCATAGACCAGACAAGGGAACTGTTTGGGAAAATGCCTGTAGAAATTACATTTTAGCTGGGTTCGCCAAAGTGGGGTTGATGAAAAGGCTTTTAGGTGGTGTGAGTAAGGAGCAAAATCCTTTTGAAAATGTTTGGTATTCAACTTTATTTAAATTTACCATCTAAACTTCATCGTATTCTAAAATGATTCTGCTCTTAAAATAAGATAATAGCAGCAAATTTCTATTGAAACATCTTTGTTCTACCATATGCTCATGATCCACTTATTTAAGAAAACTGATTGTAGTGTTGTCAAAACAAATTGTACAGATTTTCTGAATCTTGTTGGAGTGGTTGTCACAATATCATGCTCTCAGATATTGTATCCATCCTCGTTTTGAAATAATTAATACCCTCTTTGAAAATTTAAGTGTATTTTTTTAAGGGCTTCATATTTTTCTTTTGATGGAAATGAGATATACAATTTTATTAAAATAATGAAGATTTAAGTAGATTGTATGATAAGAACTAACTATTTATTATTATTTTATAATTTAAAATTGTATTTAAATATATAATTTTCAAATAAATATTAAATTAAAGTATTGTGAGTAGTAAATTTATAGACTACAAAGACAATGAAAAAGTTTCAAAGCGGACATCAATACACTAGGTCTCTATTTTCTAAGTTTCATTCTTCCTTTTGTGTTTTGCTTCTTGTAAATAAGTAAGCGTTATAGCTCACTGTTCTCATATGCTATGTTTGCATTTTTTCAGAACCTGTAATTTTAGTGGATGCTCTAGGTCACTGTTTTCTAAGTACCTTTCTTCCCAATTGTTTTGCTTCTTGTAAATTTTGGTTATTTGTTGGTTGTACAATCCAAAATCCTCGCCTTTTCCAATTGTAAATAAGAATACATATGTTAGTATATTCAACAAATTGTTAGAAATTTCCAAGCAAATGCAATTGTAAGGTTTAAAGTCAAATTCCGCAACCTTTGCTAGCACCCTCCCTGCCAACATAGTTGTGTACCCCCTCAACATCTTTGGCACATTTAATTTCCATGGCTTCCTCAGCATTATACAGTCTGAAGTAGTAATGCTCGAGGAGGAGAGAGAGTTGAATGAGTGAGAGATAGTAGAGAGCGAGCTCACAACACAAGAGCGGGAGAAAGTAAACAACTTGGTTGAAGACCTTACACACCACATTCCAAGTGTGTACAACACTGCCTTCACCAGACTGAAGGAATGTCGTTCTACCAACGAGTTGGGTTGGGTGAAATGCTCAGCGCATTGGTGGGCCATTTCATTATTTCTTGTCTGTTAGAAGCCCCGGATGTGATAGTAAAATACACAAGGCAGTGGGCCAATCTGCATGTTTTCGTAATGCTCTAGAAGGTACTTACACTTGTTTTATGGTGATTATAAATCTGATTTATAACAGTAGGGGTCATTCTAAGATGATTGTGCTAGGATAAATATTTTGTATTCTATGTGTCATTTTCTCAAATTGCCAATTTGCATGTATTCGTAATGCTCTAGAAGGTACTTACACTTCTTTTCTGGTGATTATAAATCTGATTTATAACAGTAGGGGTCATTCTGAGATGATTGTGCTAGGATAAATATTTTGTATTCTATGTGTCATTTTCTCAAATTGCCAATCTGTATGTTTTCGTAATGCTCTAGAAGGTACTTACACTTCTTTTCTGGTGATTAGATTGCATTGATGGGGATGCATATATGCTTATTTTATGTGTTTTATGAATTTTTTGATTCAAACTGAAGATGAAGATTTAGAGTGTTTTGGCTTAAGTGTCAACTAGAAAGGATCTGTAATGCTGAAATTAACAAGTCCACTTCCCTGATTGTAAACTTTTTGCATAAACAATTGGGATTTTCTATCTGCCTTCAATTGGGGATTCATATTTATGTCTCTTGTACGATATTGCTAGCAACTATACCAGGCTATTGTTGTTTAACAAAAAATGTTACCAGGCTATAGTTGTGTAACAAAAATCGTTATTAGGCATAAATTGGCAAGCCAAAAGATAAATTTTGTAAAAAGAAACATTATTTAACCTAAAAAGATTTGGTTTTGGCTTTTTAGAAAAAAAGAAAAATAATGCATCTGGTGTAAACTGGATCTTTGGTGCTTGTGGCAATGTTTGGTATAATTTTTGAGTATTGGAGGAATGTTCTCTTATTCAGTTTTTCCTGTTTATTATGTTTGTAGAATCTAGATACCAGAGTGAAGATAGCTCAGATAGCAGTGAAGAGGTGAATGCCACAAAAGGTGTGTGCTATGTTTTGCCATCATCTTAAAGAAGCAATTTTATGCCTTTCTAATAGTAGTTTTGCTACTGTTTCTCTCTTTTCTATATTCTTATATTATTTGCAATTTGTATGGTTGCTTGTGCCTACAACTGTGAACTGTCATTGCTGCCTGATTACCTGAATTTGAATTTTATGTCTTTGTAATATTTATTGTGATTTTATTATTCCTATATATCAAGACTGAACAAATGTACATTCTCCTTTTTACTATTTTTAGATTGCCTGATTTCTATATTTAACTAGAAATGTTAGTACTTAAATAAAGATAGATATGAAAGACCAAATACCTTCATTAGTATGTATGGTCAGAAGGATAAATCTTGCAGTTCAGAAATGCTTTGCATGCCTATTTTTTCGTTAAGTTCTCTTGTCGAGTTAAATATTATGAAATTCGTTATATTTTGATTTGTATAAAACGAATCTTGTAGTTAAGAAATGGTTCATATGTCTATATTTCTGTTTAAGTTCTTCTGATGAATAGATAGAAACAACAAAAGCTCTCAAATCCGATATACTTAGATCTACTTTTTCTTTTATTGTGAATAGATAGAAACAACAGGTCTAAGGAGATTGGTTTTGGCTTGTCTTGCTTTTGAGCAACTTCTGCTAGCTTTATCTCTACTACATTGTTGCCCAGGACATCTTGTGCAAATTCTTGCAGTAAGTCACTTGCCAGAACATTTTGTGTTTTGTATTTCTTTCTAAACAATTTTCTTGTTATCTATCATACTAATGCCAAAATATTACTGTAAAAAGTTATTATTTCAAAACTGTCATTTAGGTTTTTACTTACTGGATTTCAGACAGTGTTTCTAATCATAATGCCCATCTCTGCTCTTTCTTACAGATCCAAATTTGGTTTTTTCTCTTTTCCTTGTTCTTAACACTATTTTTCTGACATTATCAATTACTGTTTAATGTATGGCAGCTGCAGCTGAAGCTGTAAATGCAATGGTTGGCAGAGCTATTTTTAGAGTGGCTCACAACTTTCCGCATCCACAGCTAACACATGAATCTCAAAAGCCACACTAAAGAAGTTTATGGCGAAATTATGTGCATAGACCTTATGCTTACAACTGTATTATTTTAGTTACCATTTATTGTTGTTTTAAGAAAATCTATACACTCTAAATTGATTGATATTGCACTTTAATAGCACTCATTTAATCTAAGTTTTTTTTCATTGCTATTTTAATAGCACTCATTTAATCTAAATTACTTTTTATTGCTTTTTTAATAGCACTCAAATCAATATAATTATTGTTTATTATCATTTTAATAGCACTCATATAATCTCAGTTGCTTTATATTGCTGTTTTAATAGCACTCATAATCTAAATTACTGTTTATGGCTGTTTTAATATCATTATATTATCTGAATTACTCTTTATTGATGTGTTAAGGGCACCTTTATAATTTAAATTACTTTTTTTTGTTCTTGGTGCTTCTACTTTTCAGATCAACTGTCCAAATTCAAGGGATTGCTGTGAAACAAACCATATATTATTTATTATTTAATGTATAACAGCTACAGCTGAAGCTGTAAATGCAATGGTTGCCAGAGCTATTTTGAAAGATTGAACTGTTGTTAAAGGCTAATTTTGGGATATTTAATGTCTACCATCTTCAGCTTAAGTTGTAAATACAATGGTTGCCAAAACTAAACATTTCCTGACACATTTTTACTTGCTTTTCTCAACTCACTGGACTTCACCTTTACAGCTGTAAATGAGTTTTCCCTCTTTCTAATTATCAAACTCAACACAAAGTTCAGAATATTCTCTCTTTCTAATTATCAAACTCAACACAAAGTTCAGAATATTCTCTTCGGCGTACCCATTGCACCCCAAAGGTGCGATTGCTAGTTATTATTTTTCTTTCCTGGTTGATTGTCGGCTGAAAAAAAAAAGAGATAAGAGAGGAGAAGAAAGGAGTAGCAGAAAGGGGAACTGTTGTATGTGAATTCCATTGCAAATTTGAAGGTTCTCAGGTTAGTTCTCTGACCCTTTTCTGTGAAATATGCATGAATGTTTGTACTGGAAAATGTGCGTGTTTTTTTATTTTCTGTTGCGACTATCTAGTATGGGGGTAGTATGTTGTTAAATGGATCTTCATGACTTCATGGTGGTTCATTCTGTGAGGGGTCTGAGAGGAGAGATGTCCATGGGAGGGGAGCTAACATGTGGGTATGAGTACCCTGGTAATATGGTATATGTTGGAGTTGTGTGTAGTTGGTTGCTAATATGCTTAATTGAGCAAGTGGAAGTGAATGGGTGAGAATTGAAGGGTGAAGATGAAAGTATGGAGGCTGTTGTGATATGTGACGAGGACTTTGATGGCTGCAGATGTATAATTCTGTGCTCCTCTCCCCTGTAGATGTCCCCTCTCCCCCTAATGTGGTCTCATGAAGGTGAGTCCTGAGTGGTGTGTAGTGCTATGTTGAAAACCCTGTGTTGTGTCTTAGGAGTAGAGAAATCTGCTTCTGTTGTGTTGTCATTTTGCATCAATGTTGCTGCAATTCATGTTAAGGCATAAATAAAGGGAGAAATAAAAAAAAGAGTTATGTGCAGTCTGGTCACCTTGGTTTCCCTAGCTTGGGGGTGGGCTATATTTAGCCCTATGGCTGGGAAGTGAGCTCCCATTGGTCAGAAGGGGTGTGTGTACTTGTGCAAGGAGAATACTTGCTAAGGAAAAAGCTGGTTGACTGGTTGCTACCATCTATCCAGTGCTACTTTATTGTTGCTTAAGGGAATGAGGCTAGATACAATTACAAAGTGTGTGTATGTGTTCTTAAGGAATGAGTTTTCTTACAACTACAGTGTACCATTTTGTAAAAATGTATTTATGAAAACAGATGCATATGTTTAATGTCATCAAGCAGCAAATGGCAACAAATAGTTTTCTTCATCTTTTATGATACTCTTTTCCCTCTTTTATATGCAAAGTCATTTATAATTATGGAAGCAAGTTCTCAATATGATGATTAATGCTTGTACAAAATGCAAAAAAAAAAGACAATAAGGAAGGTTTAAGTTTTCTGTTACACAATGGATTGTGTACTAAGTGTAATCACTGCTGGACAAACTTAGAATTGTTATAGAAGAAAAAGAAATTTTAAAAGTATAGTGAATAGTGTGGAAAGGGCTTTATTTTATTTCTGCAAGGTTATTTTATTCTATTATGGATGTGTGATTGAAACGCCCTGGTACACCTGGACCTGCAAAGAAACAAGACAAATATATAAGCTTAGGAAAGAAGGTGGGATGATAAAGTAGTTTGGAATAATTTGAAATGCAACTCCATCTATGGATAGACTAAGACAAAGGAAGATTGAAAAGTTAATTTATATTTTGTGCATATTCTGCAGTAGTGAAGATAATCCATGTACATTAAAAAAAAAAACCTTATGGAAATAGACTTGAACAAATCTCTTTCATGTTTTTAGTACACAACATAATTCTGATAAGTTGTTCCTTCTTTAAAAAAAAAACATATTCTCTTCCTGGTCTATCTGGAGCTTAATTCTTTAGATGTCATATTCAGATCCTAAAAACATGATAGAAAGACAACAGAAGAGGTATTATGAAACATCTTTTGTGTATGACACTTGAAAACCCACAGAAAAGTCAATGGCTGTGCAACAAAGATATATATATATATATATATATATATATATATACAGTAAGAGAATGAGGAGAAAAAAAGAAACCCTTAGAACGGTACTAAAGAATTAATGTTACAAAATGTTAAATGAGAAAGAAAAATATATAAATAATATAGAAGGAGGGTTGGAGCTTCAGACCCACTCGCTGCATTGCTTAAAATTTTCTATGGGCTTTTCCTTTTTGAAAAAAAAAAAACAAAAAACTCATTCGAACATATCCTATAATCACAGCATTCCATGAACTCACTTTTCCTTGAGGCACTCTGTCAAAAAGTTCCCGTGCCTTGTTGTGCCTCCACATTTGTGCATACATTTCTACTCAAGCATTTCCAAATATAACATCTGTGAGAAAATTACCTTTTGTTTTCTTCGATGGATGTACATACCCTGTTGCAAAGCTCTCATTTTATTTCAGGCAGCAGGGGGGCGCTGGAAAACGTTTGTGGTATCCTGCCAATTTCATTTGCTTGAGTGTTGGTTGCTAAAGCCCCCTGAATAACCCAAAATGTGCAATCCGCAATTATTGTAGTGCATGAAACCACATTTATTTTAAGAATTTTTCAAGTAGATCGTGTGCATAGTGTATTCCATGCTTTGTATGCATACCTACCAACGTAGTTGCAACTACAACATCTGCGAAAATCTCTCCATCTGTTATGATTTAGTGGATGTCCAATTCCATACTCTCTTTCAGAAAAGAAAGCTCCCATTTTGGCGCAGCCAGAATGGACGCCACTCTATCCTTTGCTGTTTGAATGAAGAAGTTTAGGGTTGTAAAAAAAACAGAGAAAATGCTTGAATGCCACATTAGAGCATGGGAGAAAGGGACAAACAAAAAAGAGACAAGTGTTGATCTAACTACATCCTCCCTAAATCACATGGCGTTGGGTGTCTGTTTTTCGAAATCCAAGCATAAGCCTTATTCTCCACGCTTAATTGTAAGACAAGAAAAAAAGAACAAATCAAAAGCCCATTAAATAAATGAAGTATATCCTCTTCTGGCGTACCTTAATTGGCCTTAAGATTATGTGTTGCATGTTAAGAAAAAATCAGGTTATGATGAATGTCTTAAGTCGTAGGCACTGTGTATAGGGAACTTCAAAAAAAAATTAAAGACAAAAAGTTAATTAAAATACTTTACACCAAGAATACAAGGTGGAAAGAGGGACCCACCTCAATCTTCATAAAACAAAAAAAAAAAGGAATTTAAGTTAGTTTAAATTCAGCCCTCCTTACGTATAATAAGGGGCTAGTTTACTAGGGTAAAAACACTCTAGTTTGAGAGGAGTTAGAATTTTTAGTATAATAATTAATATTTGAGAATAATTCCACATATCTCATGTTAGGGTAGAAAAATAAGTAAATAAATAAATAAGTCTTCTTCTCTTTTCTATTAATTTCTTTAATAAAGTTTGTAAATTAATAAACTGATAATAATTCTTAATTTACTAAGTGTGTGTTTGAATTTGAATGTTAATATAATTTTTATGGAAAAGTGATAAATTAATTTATTAATTTATTTTGTTGCAAATTACTCTATGAGAATTTATTTTATGAAATAAACTTAACAAAGATAGGGTATAAATCTAGAGAATTTAAGGATTATAGAAGATATTCTTAAGATACATATTCTTCATGTATAATTATGAATTTTGTGACTTAAATGAAATAATGTGAGGATAAAATAAATGACAAGATTGAAATTAGTATTAGGGTGGCATGGGCCGAACTGTAAATTAAATTATTATTATTACTTTATCTAGTTGTTTCTCTTTCAGGGATAGGGTGGTTTTAAAGATGTTATTAATAAATTTACATTTTATATTTATTAGGAATGTTAACTTCACATTTAACAAAGATCTTGGGGATAAATCAACATTAGGTAGTTTATGAGAAGCAATTTTGTAGAGAGAAGTTTAAGAATTGAAATGGGGTTATGAGATTTAGAAAATAAAACTAGATGGAACATGACACAAAAAAAAGAATATACAAAGAAATTAGATTCACAGTATTAGTTCCAAATTTAATGTCAATACTCTTGATAATTTAATGATGTCAACACAAGTAGATATTTTGAACTTAGGTAGCAAGCGAAGTAAACTTTAATCTTCCAAGAAACAGTTGTTACCATTTAATTTCCTTTCCTTAGGGTATAGGTGAATTAAGTATTCAACACCATCACTTCTTCATTACTCAACCGACCCTTGAGCAACAAACTTGTAAAGATGTTGCATGGACAATAACCCTAAGTCGTATTAAGGTCAACATGATAGGCTTGATGATAAAAATAAAATAAAATCATGTTGACTCTTCAACTTCTATAACACTTAGTATATCTAGATTCAAAGGATTCATATTCTTGTTTAAATATCTAAGTTATCATCTTGTGGTTGAGGAATCTTGTATTCTAATATCAACAAATATATATTCTTTATTGCTCATGAAATAAAAATTTGAACATTAATAGTTCAATTTTAACAAATACTATATATACATAGTTTGATAACTTAAGCTCAATAATTTTATGTGACATGTATTTAAAAGAATTATGATAATTATTAATTATATGCCTACTTAATTATAGGTCCTAAGAGGGGATTAACGTATGGAACCAAAGGATATGTAATCAACCACTTGTGAATGTGGTTGTTAATGTGTTGTAGAGTTTTACAATAATATAAAAAAGTAAGAATACAAAGAAACCTTGCCACTATGATTTTGAAGTAAGGTAATTTATAATTGTTAAAAAACAAAGATGAAGCATATGAAATAGTTTTACATTGTTATATTGAGAAATTAAATGTAATTTTATCTATGTTATATATTTTAATTTTGTTGTCATTTTATGGAAGAGTTTTGTATGAGGAATTAATTACCTCAAAGAAAAGGTTCTTTCACCAACTTTTAGAGTTTAGAGGTTAGATCTATAGGGCTTGTTAGAGAGGTCCTTGATTTATGAAATGTGAGGATTTTATTTATGGTTATGGATGTGCTCTAGGAACATCTAGAAGATTGGGTATTTTTGCATTACCCAAAAAGACATTTTTTATTTTCTTTTTTGTCTATGTTTTGTAGATTTTTGAAGTTGTAGTTAGAGGTATAGTTAGCAATTCTAATGATTAATGTTTGTAAGCTTAAAGGATTCCCTTTGTTGTCACATGAAACATAGTTAGTTAAGATTAGTTTGAACCTTTGTGGTGTCATTTATGACTAAGTTCTTCATCAGGAGGTTTTACGACATCACGTCAAGTCCTTTAATAAATGCCTTGTAACTTTCTGGAGTGTTGTGAGACCTTGACTTGTTTAGATTTTTGTTCTAAAGTTTACTCTTTTTTCCCTAATGTTCATTTAGAATGGGGCTAGTTGGAGCATCTAATCATTAGAGCTAGAATATATTTTAGTACATTGAGACCAACATAAATCTATTTAAAGAAATAATGTCATACTAGCTAGTGTATAGTGTTGGATATATGGAAGATTGACCCACTTCATTGGGATCATTTAACAAGTTTTTAAAAATCCCTATATGTATTTATGTAAAGTTTGTGAAATATTCTAGCAAGATTAGAGGAAGAAAATGGATATTTAAAAATATTTTTATGTTGATGAGATTTAGGTGTGAATAGAAGATATGCAAATTAATTTATAATAAGATCTAGAGAGCTTGTGAGTATTTAAGGTCAATTCCTAGAAATACAAGGTTAATTCCTAGGTTTTGTGGTTTAAGGTTTAGGTTTTAGGGTTTAGGGTTTCAGGTTTAGGTTTTAGGGTTTAGGTCCTAGGGTTAAGGGTTTTAGTTTTTAGGTCTTTTTTGTTTGGAACCTAGGGTTTACGGTTTTGATTTCTAATTTTAAGTTTTGTGTCTAGTTTAGGGTTAAATTAGTAAAATTAGGTATAGATTTTATGGTTTTCAATTTAGAATTTAACATTTTTGTTTTGCGTTGATGATTTAGTTTGCAAATAAAATTTAAAAACTATGAAACAATCAAAGCTAATTACAAAAAAATAAACAACAATTACAAACAAAAATTGCAAGATATAAAGCCAAAAAAGTGTAGAATTTAACCAACCTAGAGGTCGCTAAGGTCGCTTGTGTCAATAGGAGCAGGTGGTAGCTAAAAATGAGCTGAAATTGCTCCTTAGAAATGCATACATGAAAACATCTTTCGGTGTTGCTCTTCCAAGCTCGCAGGTAAAAATGAAAATGATAATGGTTTATTTAAAAAATTAAATAGCTTTAAGTAATGCGTACATATTATAAAACGCGTACGCATTATAAAATGTGTACGTGTTATAAAACTATAATGTGTATGCATTTTATAATGCGTATGTGTTTTTTAGTGTGTACTTGAATTTAAATGCATACGTGTTTAGATTTAGGCTCAAGTACTCGTAGCAAAGCACGTATGCATTTTTTAATAACGCATACACATTCTTGCGAGATTTTTTTGGTCGAAACTTCCCCTCTTTGTGGACCCAACTTCTTGCTTTTACCCCACTTCATACTCAACTTAATACCGCACGACCCCAAAAACCTTAGGTCAGCATCACAAAACAAAATTGGTAAAGCAACAACTAAATGAACCAACCGTTCATTTAGAACTTGACATGCGAACCACCAAACCACTTGACACTTGGAGTGCACACTCATCTGACATCTTCAAGCACTTCATAAAATCCACAAATCATAATGATCATCTATGGTGGAATGTGAAGCATTCCAATATGAACTCTGCACTTGTAACTATGTCTTTGCTTAGCCCAATACTCTGTCACTAATATCTTCGATTGCAAAAGATATAAAACCATGAAAAATTAGATGTAGAATCCTCCAACACATAACATTATTACCTCAAAACTACATGACAAGATATTGCAGTGCGAAGCAATGTAGACCACAAAACTTGATGCTTTGTTACATACATTTTAGTCTAGGACTTAGGTCCAACTTCCCAAAAAACACTTGGCCTTCTCCAGGCTATATACATACTAATGTACCATCACTTCTACAATGGGTTGTCATCAATGAAAACACCATACATCATCATGCTCATGTTTCCAACAATCTCCCCTTTATCATGGATGGCGACACATTTCTCTACTTTACTCCCCCTTTGACATCAAGGGAAAATGGTAGTAAATTTGCTTCACTTCTCTTCTTCACTCCCCCTTAGTGATATATTTACATGAGAATAGTTCTCCCTATCCATTTTATCCATCACCAAAAAGATAAAAATGTATTGCAACACCATCTACTAACTCTGCATATGCACATAGATATCAAAAATTGAATAAACAATTCAAAAATGTACACCTTAGCTAGATGAGGGTAATGTACCTTGATATGATGCCTATAAATTTTTAAGGTGTGCGTCCCAATCCTTCTTGGAAAAGGCAAGCATGTAGCATTGGTTCTCAAACTATACATGAAGGCCTTCTCTTTCTTTCGAAGAACTAGGCACTGTTGTCTTTTGTACAACCTTCTCCGTGTTAGCCAAAACTCCAACTAAAGATGTAAGCCTTGCACTTACCATATCTCAGAGCTAACTACACTACATTATGATTTTCTCCTTTTGTTCCTATAGAAAAAATAATTGACCATATAGATTTTCAATGACTATTCTAGTAGCTCCATCTCCATCATTCACGGGGTCATAAGCACTCGAGGCTTGAAAAATTTGAGACTCAATTGAGTCCATCCAATCCTTGATGCTCTTTGTAGACAAAGGCCACTTCAAACAAAATTGAAACAATTATTTGGATTCCTTCAACTTGGCATGAGCAGTAGCACATTTATCTGAGGCATTATCTAGCTTCTTATCATTTAAATTTATTGTTATTTCCTTCTCAATCTTCTCTTCCAATCCTACAGAGTACTCCTTAAAAGAGTCTAACAACTTCAACTGTTGAATACCTGACAAAGAAGTATCAATGGATACTTTAGGAAGGCTTTCTTGCAACACATTGACTACTTCATCAACTAACTTTGTGCTCTTTTGGTGAATTTGAAGAATCTCCTTTCTTGCAAAGGCATGAAATACATCACCAAGCTGTAATTTATGTAGAGGGGAAATCCTTTCCATATCTACTTGTCCTTGTTGCATAGGAATTTGTAGCAATTGTGGAGACACCACTGGTTGGAACTATAATTACATGTCCAAAAGGTCTTTTGAAATATTTCTTCTAGTTTTAGACATGTTTGACATTTCTTTTCTTATCTCCAATCTTCTTTTGTTCATTATTCTCCTTTTCAACATTGTTTGGAGTTTGATTTTCCTTTGAGCTTTCTTCTTTTTCAAACCTTAATCCTTCATTTTCCTTAGAATCTTTTTGACTTGCAAGTATATCATCAAGTAAGGTAGAGCTCTTCTTGAATTTGTCCTCTTAAATATTTGCTTTCTCTAGATCTTTCCTCAGAGACACAATCTCTTCTTCAAGCTTTGAGAATTCTATAGATTTGTCTTTCAATTTGGCATTCAAGCAATCTTCAACCCTTTTTCCTTCTTCAACTTGCACTTTCATATTAGTGACTATCTCATTTAATTGTTTGAGTTACTCATTTGTTTCCTTGAGTTTCGCTTTAACTTTCTTGACTTGATTCCTCAACTTCTTGATGCACTCATCTACTTTTGTAAGAGTTTCCTTCAGATCTCCATTCTCACATTCTAGTTTATCCAGATCATCAAGATCATATTTGAGTTCTCCTTCCATATAAAATTCATAGTCTTCTTCAGTAAACCCTTCCATCATAATTTCTTCTAGACATATAGGATACCTCCTAGTTGTCATGTGACCAACCTCTAAGATCTACCTCTCCGGTTAAGCCAAATGAAGGAACCTTGATCTGATACCAATTGTTAATCACTCAAAATATTGAAAGGGGGGTGAATCAGTATTCCTTGAAATTCATTAACTTAAAAGTGCATTGAAAGCATCTCATTAAACTTGCATAAATTAAAATAAATAGTTTAAGCATGAACCACAACAAACAACACAAGAACACCAAATTTACATGGAAAACCTTTGAAAGGGAAACACTTTGGTGAGCACTTAATGTAGGAGCATCCTTGGTTGTAAATAAATCATGTATCAACCAAAAACATTTTTTTCTTAGCTCGCAAAGTAGGATATAGCATCTACACAAGGCCATCTACATACAATTTCAACATTTCATCACATTATTGTTTCTTAGCTCGTAAAGCGGGATATAGTATCTACACATGGCCATCTACATCATATCCAAATCTTAGATCATTTACATTTGTCTATTGAAAGTTATCCCTCTCAGAATTTCACTGTAATCCATAGTCAGAGCATTTGGGGCTGACCTGGTCTAGATTTCATAGTGTGGACCTATTCTAGAGTGTGTGAAGCTTAATGGAGTATCATATAAGTGTTGGGAATAGGATGCCATTTAATTGCAATCCTAAACATATTTCATGTATCTCCTAAGTCCTTGGAAAGTGTTCCCCAACACTAGGATTAGAAAGAGATTAAATTCGAATGAAATGAACATGTAAATTGACATTTGTAATTAATTCTAAATGATAGGAACATGTGGGGAAGCCAAGAAGAGCTCCTACAAAATAGGAGCACATGGGGCATCCACATGGAAGGTGGAACTCACCCTAAGTTAAGTTAACTGTTTGGAGAAAGATAACACTTCAAGTAATGCATGTAAAGATCCTAGAAGTTAGGAATTGATGTTTCATGCATGGAGCCCAGAGTTCAGTTCAGTTATGGTTCAATTATCTTCAGTTGCATGTAGTTAGTTTGAATTAAATTCTAGTTGACTTTAGTTGACTTGGAATGCATGAATAATGACTTGAGTTGCATGACAGATAACAAGTGATACATTCAATTAAGTGGGGATGATCAATCATGCATCCTATTTGCATGAATTGATGGAGAGATATGTTCAGTTAACAGAGATTGACTTGGACCCACCTTGGGCACCCAAGTTGGCATCTTGGAGTTAACACTTTTGCATGAGAAGATATTTTATAAGGCTAAGTTAATTGGGCCCATTATTGGGCACCAACTTTGAGGAGAAGCCTACAAGATATCTTCGTAATAAACATTGAGTCTAGGACTTTAGTTTTGGATGCCCAAATTGATGGACTTGGTTTAACATTGTTTTTCATGAAAGAACTCTACTTGCAAAGAATAGGCATAGGTTTTGTGAGATAAGCTTTGTGCTTTGTAATTGTAAACTCTTTGGAGTTTACAACGCTCATTATTGTCTATAAATTGCAACAAGTTGAAGAGAGATCAATCAGAGTTTATTGCAGGTTATGAAGAAGAATTGTTGAAGGAAAAATAAGCATCTCAAGCAAGGATTGATAAAGAATTATTGTAATCTTGTTCTAAGGTTAAATAATACAAGCACTATTGATTTTGGTGGTGGAGTTTTTTCCCGAAAGGGTTTCTCCATGGTATATGTTGTGTCACTTCTATCTTCTGGCCTTATTATTCTACAATCTTCTATCTACTTCTACAAATGGTAAAATGAATCTAAATAGATAATCATCCACAAAGAAATTGTAACAAAGAACACTTAATTAGATCTACAGTATAATAGTTTTACAAGTTTTAAAGCTACATAATTACCTCCATTTTCAACATTTGGTATCAGAGCTAACGGTTGGGGTAGAGTTTGGGACTCCTTTCTCTTAAAAGTTTGAAAAATAAGTTTGTTACAATGAGTTTTAATTCTCATTTAGATATTGTAAGATTCAATGGATCAAATTATGAGATGTGGAAACTAAAAATGGAGGATCTCCTTGAAGAGAGAGATCAGTGGTTAGTTATCGGTAATGACATAGTCACCTACAACGATGTCAGATGAGGATTGGGCTAAGCTTGATAAGAAGGCAAGAGGGACCATAAGATTATGTCTTGAGTTGATGATTTTCTCTTGAATGTTTCAAAAGAAACTACTGCATATAAGATATGGAAGAGAATAGGTGATATCTATCAAACCAAAAGTCTTACTAATAAGTTGTATCTGGAAAGACAGTTGTATTCTTTAAAGATGAAAGATGGTGATTATGTTGCAAATCATTTGAATGCTTTTAATTTGATTCTAAGTTAGTTAGCATCTATAGATGTAAAGCTAGAAGATGAAGATAAATGCATTTTGTTACTTTTTTCTTTACCATAATCTTGGGAAAATCTAATTGTTGCTATCAGTGGTAGTGGTGCAGATCTGAAGATGGACAATATAATTCCTACTCTCCTATCAGAGGAGATGAGGAGGAAGTCTAAAATAGAAATCCAAGATGCCTTGTTTGTAAAAGGAAGGCTTGAGAAAAAGGAACCTAAGGGAGACAAGGAAGGGAAGGGTAAGTCCAAAGGACAGTCTGAAACCCCTAGTAAAAGTAAGGTAAAGTGTTGGAACTCTGGGAAACCGGGACATGTGAAGAAGGATTGTAAGAACAAGAAAAAGATTTATGATTCTTCTACAGAGGAATCCTCGGATAACGATAATCATGCATTGATCATTTCATGTAAAAATGTTAGTGATGACTCTTTCCTTGATGTTAAAGAGTGATCTTCATGAAGAGGATGGTAGTCATGATGCCATGTGTAGCTCGTACCATGGTTCAGTGGGAGTTGTTGGCAGTGACATGGATGCATCATTGGTAAGGTTATCTTCATGTGATTGGGGATATGTTTTTTCTTGGTTTAGAGTGGTTACTATTATGTCATGGTTTACTCTTGATACACGTTTAGAGTTTGGCATAGTACTTGTTCTCTTGAGACTAGGATGTTTATGTATTTTATGATGCATGTGATCTCCTTGGAGGAGATGGTTAGATCATGTTGTCATGTTTATGTTCCTGATTCATGATTGGAGCTTTGACATTGATCTTGTGTAGTTCTCTTATGTATTGGGTACATTAATCATTTGCTTGATTACTTCATGATAGTGCTATGTTGCATTTGGAGTTTGGCATGGATTGGTTGGTTACAGGTCCTCATGGATACTTGGAGAAATAGGTGAGGCTTGAATTCTCTTATGGTAAGAGATATATGTTGGAATGGTTACTTGTAAGAACAAAAAATTCAACTGTAAAGATCAAGAATCCTACACCTTGGTTGGACATGAGTTCAACACACTCGGTGGTTTCACATGCCTCCAAAGAGGCAGTTTGGTTACAGATACTCGGGAAAGGTACTAGTTTTAATTGCAAGTAAGTTAAACTTGAATGTGATAGTTAGAGTGCTATTTGTTTAGCCAAAAATCCTATGTATCATGCTCGTACTAAGCATGTTGATATTCAGTGTCACTTTTTGCAAGAAATAGTTGAGAGTGGGAAGGTATTAATTGAGAAAGTTGACACTTTGATTAATGTTGTAGATTATCTTACAAAACTAGTTCCTATAGATAAGTTCTCTTGGTTTTGAGTATTAATCATTTGCTTGGAGCTTCATGATTATGCAGGTTGCATTTGAAGTTGGCATGGATTGATTAGTTGGTGCAGGAAGGCCATTGGCCTTGAGTCCTGTACTTTATTTATAATAATGATTCCTTGTTTAGAATAATTGCAATGTATAATGTCAAGTGGGAGAATATTGGGAATAGGATGCCATTTAATTGCAATCCTAAACATATTTCATGTATCTCCTAAGTCCTTAGAAAGTGTTTCCCAACACTAGGATTAGAAAGAGATTAAATTTGATTGAAATGAACATGTAAATTGACATTTGTAATTAATTCTAAATGATAGGAACATGTGGGGACGACCAAGAAGAGCTCCTACAAAATAGGAGCACGTGGGGCACCCACATGGAAGGTGGAACTCACCTTGAGTTAAGTTAACTGTTTGGAGAAAGATAACACTTTAGTAATGCATGTAAAGATCTTAGAAGTTAGGAATTGATGTTTACATTCATGGAGTTCAGTTTAGTTCAGTTCAGTTCAATTCAGTTTAGTTTAGTTTAGTTTAGTTCAGTTATGGTTAAGTTATCTCTAGTTGCATGTAGTTAGTTTTAGTTGAATACTAGTTTACTTCAGTTGACTTGGAATGCATGAATAATGACTTGAGTTGCATGAAAGATAACAGGTGATACATTTAGTTAAGTGGGGATGATCAATCATGCATCCTGTTTGCATGAATTGATGGAGAGATATGTTTTAGTTAATAGAGATTGACTTGGACCCACCTTGGGCGCCCAAGTTGGCATCTTGGATTTAACACTTTTGCATGGGAAGATATTTTATAAGGCTAAGTTAAGTGGGCCCATTCTTGGGTGCCAACTTTGAGGAGAAGATTACAAGATATCTTCGTAATCAACATTGAGTTAGGACTTCAGTTTTGGATGCCCAAATTGATGAAGGACTTGGTTTGACATTGTTTTTCACAGAAGAACTCTACTTGCAAAGAATAGGCGTAGGTTTTGTGAGATAAGCTTTGTGATTTGTAATTGTAAACTCTTTGGAGTTTACAAGGCTCATTATTGTCTATAAATTGCAGCAAGTTGAAGAGAGTTCAATTAGATTTTATTGCAGGTTGTGAAAAAGAATTGTTGAAGGAAAAAGAAGCATCTCAAGCAAGGATTGATAAAGAATTATTGTAATCTTGTTCTTAGGTTAAATAATACAAGCACTATTGATTCTGGTGGTGGAGTTTTTTTCCAAAAGGGTTTCTCCATGGTATATGTTGTGTCACTTCTATCTTCTAGTCTTATTCTTCTACAATCTTTTGTCTACTTCTACAAATGGTAAAATGAATCTAAATAGATAATCATCCACAAAGAAATAGTAACAAAGAACACTTAATTAGATCTATAGTATAATATTTTTACAAGTTTTAAAGCTACATAATTACCTCCATTTTCAACAATAAGCATTTTGGGTACAAGGGGATCTATCTTGGAAATCCACAATTCATTTCATTTCATGAAGGATTATCTTTCATATTTTGAGGCCAACTTACTCACTTGATCATTCATTAGGTTTGTAAACCCTTGGGGCCAACATAGACCTTTGTTGGAGTTGGGAAATCATATTTATGATCATTTATAACTTATTGTAATTCAATATTCAGTGGTTAGATAGATAGTTCACAAGTAATTTAAGATCAATTATTCAAATAAGGTATTTTGGCCAATTGTAATATTGAATGCCCTTGTGGAAAGCCTATGAGACTTGGTTATTTTCCCATGAGGCATATGATGCATGCAAGATTTCCAATTCAATAAAGATTCATATTTGTAGAATACTTCTTGTGTTATTTCTACTATGTTGACTCTAAGTTGTATGATTTGGATTGTTCTTCTTGAACCCTCCATTTGTGACTACACCAAGTGGTATCATAGCGATTTGTGAGTCCTGAAGGCATTCCTTGTGGTGAAAAAATTGCCGACCTAAGGCAAACTACATGTGTTTTCGACTTACTCCGACCGTGAGGCAATTGAAACCCTTGTAGCCAGATCACTGAATTAAGGCAATTGCATTGGATTCAAGGGGAGAGATGTCGCTAAGGAGAGAATTTGATATGGAAAATATTGTGGAAGAATGGATGAGATGTTAGAAATGATGTGACCAATGAGAGTTTGATTAAATGATGTTGAGGAAGATCGAAGGTGAGGCCTAAACCCTAGGCATGCAAATGAAAGTGATGATGACCTAGATCATGTTGTGAATCAAACTAAAGAAGCCTTAGAAGGAGAAGAAGAAGAATCAAATCGAATAAAGATGTTGAAAGCCATTTTGAAAATTGGTAAGTGACCTATAGTTGAATTCAAAATTATGCGAGAAATTTGAACCCTAAAGAATTGATTGATTGGATCAATGAAATGGAGGAATACTTTGAATATGAAGAAATTGAAGATCCAGAAAGAGTGAGATTCATGAAGATAAAATTGCAAGGTCATGTTGCTTTATGGTGGAAAGAAGTTTGATTGGATAGAAATAGAAGAGGAAAGGATAAAATCATAAAATGGGATAGAATGGTGACAAAGTTGAAGAATCAATTTATACCTACTAATTATGAGCTTGAATTGTTGAAAAGATTGTAGAACTTGAGGCAAAAGGAGAAATCTGTGAAGGAATATACTGAAGAATTCTACAAGATGATCATTAGAACTGGTCATAGTGAAGCAAGCAAAGAAAAGGTTACAAGGTACATCAATGGACTAAGAACAAACATTCAAGAAGAACTAAGCCTCATAAAGATGACATCAATTGAAGAAGCATATTAATTTGCATTAAAGGTGGAAGAGAAGTTGAACAAGAAGTTTGAACAAAGATAGAGAAGTGTAAGAGGAAGATTACAGAGGAACGGATCATAAACTGGAGAAAGAAGACCTTATGCATGTAATAACCCAAAAATTAGTAGTGATTTTTTTTCTTCTTTTATTATTATCTTATTATGTGTTCATTCACTTGCATATGCAGGTACTTCTATCCATACGGGATAGGCATCCATCCATCTAGGACAAGCATCTAACCATACAAGTTAGGCATTTGTCCATACAAGACAAGAACCCATCTATCCACCCGGGATAGGCATCTACCCAAACGAGGTAGGCATCTATCCATAAAGGATAGGAATGTGCTATGGCTAGAGACTTAGACTCATTGGGACCATCTAGGTCCTGAGTCACTCACTAAAGACTACACTTCCCTTGGAAGTGCACTAAGGTCATCATCCTTAGGAGTATATAAAAATAAATATGAAGCTTGGCTCCTACCTCAGAATTCGTCCTAAGGTCTAGGGGAGTCAAGCGAATCCATCTAGGATTCCTTCTGAGTATACAAGGAATGTATTTTATCTTATCTTTATGTTAAACATTCTTAGCCCCTTTTGACCAAGCAATTCTCTTGAATTATTAAATTATATTTTAATTTATTATTATTTTAACTTTCATTAGCCCCATCCCCAAATTCTTGAGGTACTGGGAGCATCCTTTGTTTCCTAGACTGCCTACACACCCTACTTCCAAATGGGATCAAGGCGTAAAATATGTAGTTCTACTTTCTAATCTATGTTTTATGTGAACTGTTTGTGGGTACGCAACCCTTTCTAGGGCCCCTTTTTCCCCAGACAGTTCCTTTGCGACTGCTACCCATGAAGGGAAGCAATAAAATAAGTAAATAGTCTCCATGACTATTACTTGTTTCCTAAACATCTAATACCCAATTCCTAAAATAACATCACCCATGATCTCGTTTTGAGATTCAATTACCTTTTTAATTACATAACAATATTACATAAATTCCATCGAATCCTATAATGGGGTTTACTAGGTTTGAGCTAGCGGATTTTCATTCATTTAAAATAATCTTATTAGATTATCGATCCAAGAAAGATTACCTGTCTCTTGAATTTTATAAACATGGTGTTCCTTATTTATCCTCGATGATTTAAAGGGATGGTGCCACATACGTCATTGTTGTAGTTGTGTTAGGCTATGGATGTAGTAGCTCAAGCACGACAACATGACTTGTAAACGTGAGCCAGAGGCACCGCTGATACCAAATACTGTTGGTTTTTGGTTTCAACTCTAGATTAAATTTTACCTATCTAAAAAAGGAAATAACATCTAATTACTTCATGCAAATAAAATACTTGTATGGGAAGAGTAAGCTCTACTTTATTTTAACACTTAAGATTGATACAAATTGAAACACAAACTTATTATTGTAAAAATTAACTTCATTTCCACTTTCTAATCACCAAGATCCCATTATGGGCGAGGTGAGAGCATAAAGTGTACGAGAATTACAAGTTACTAATTAATTCATTATATATCTAGAAAGTGAAACTAATATAAGGTGTTGATCTACTCTTGTAAATATGACTACATATGGCAACTCTAATTTCTTTTTTTTTGCTCGGTAATAAGAGTTTGTATTGCTTGAAAAAAAAATTGCATCAT
This sequence comes from Sequoia sempervirens, assembly GCA_007258455.2. NCBI lineage: Eukaryota > Viridiplantae > Streptophyta > Pinopsida > Cupressales > Cupressaceae > Sequoia > Sequoia sempervirens. Next base: position 181,331 of record VDFB02322266.1, on the reverse strand, counting down.
TAGTTTTAGTAAAGCACCAAACAGCCCAAAAATCCATCTACAACTATACAACTTCATCCATAAGGCACATTAACATGCAAAAAAACTTTCTCTATACCCTTGTTCCCCTACATCAATTCAAAAAGATTTGGGCTATCCTACTAACATCACCATTACCCCTAAAAACAGTTATCTAACCCTAAAATATATTTTCACAATTTGTCCCAGAAAACAGTCAACCTCCATCAAAAACATAGAGTAAAGTAACACCATGAGAAATTCATCAAAAAACATAGGAAATCTTTTTCCATCAGCTTGAGCTACCTAGCTCCATTTCAACCTTGTTGATTTCTTTCATCTTCCTCTTCCATTTGTAGTTCCCATCTCTTTCCATTCGCTATGCTTCCTCTTCTCTTTCCATTTGCTCTGCTTCTGCCTTTTCCTGGGCGATTACCTCTTATACTTTCATCAGCTCGAAAAATAGCTTTAACGCCTTCCAGCTGAGTCTTGCTTCATCTCTACAATGCTCTTTAAAATTCCCCTCTGGCCATCAAAAAAATGATATGCATCCCACAGACCCTTCAAGCTCTTCAATCTCAATTATCGCACTTATGTCTAGCCCTTTGCCTAGGATTTCCCATTCAAGTATCATCTCCAAACCGTCTAAAAAATCTGCATCTACAATTATTTCAATCACCTCTCTAATTGCTTCCACCTTCTCTCCCAGGTCCAATCCCCAAGCTACTATTAGAGAATACACATCCATGTTCGTCCTATACCTATGCCTTAAAATTCCAAAGTCCCTACCCAGAATCATTCTCACACATTGCACCAATCTCCCATCATTAAAAAGAAACATACCCCTTAATCTCATCTCAGTCGTGTCGCCATAAAATGGGCTTAGCTATCTCCTTGAAAGAAGAGTGAAGTTTGTCTCCATTGGAGCTATGTTGCAACAGTGTCGCCACCACGATTATTCCTTCTCAGAGCCTTCTTCACCATGCCAAAAGCAAATAAAGACATCGAAGACCAAGGACCGAGGGATTTTAATCTTCTTGATTAACACACTCTGATTTTAATGCCACTGCCATCCTTCCCACCATTTCTCCTGTCATGTCAAATCTACTTCAGTCTGCCCATATTCTTTCCCATTAAATGCAGCGTACTCGCCATCTTCATTAGCTCACTCCACTAAGTCCACGTTTCTTAAATCTTCTCTAAATGTTAAAGCCCATTTAGAGAGGATGTCAGCTTCAACATTTCTTGACCTTCTAATGTGGCTCACATAAATTTTTCACATGAAGCTAATTCTTCTCTAATTTTCTCTATTATGTTATGAAGGTGCCACGCATTGATGCTTCCCTTCATCACAGCTTGAACAATTATTAGTGAGTCCCCTTCTAAATGAATTTTTGAAGCTTCCAGTTTTTTTCCAAGTTTAATCGTCGTTAAGGCTGTTGAGGCTTCTGCTGCATTATTTGTTCCTTCCTCCAGCTTCTTCACCGCCAAGGCTAACACATCCCCTTTCCAATCTCAAATAATGAATCTTGCTCCTGAAGGATCTGGGTTTCCTTTTGATGCACCATCAAAGTTTATTTTCCACCAGCCTTTCGCTGGTTTTTCCCAAGCCACCTCCACAGACTCCTTTGTAGCTAGATTAACCCAACCAAGCCCCTTAATGGGCCAACAATTCTAATTTCTTAAAAATAAATACACATTAAGAATCATTACTAACTTTGCAAAAATTAACATAGTATTAATCATCTATTAAACATCCTTTTCAAGAAAGTTGACTATAGCATTCCTTGATAAACATTAATAAATTTATAAAATAAATAAAATATAAATTATGGAAACTAAAATTAATTTCATGGTAATTCCAATTTACTTTCTAAAATTTATTAAACAAAATCAAATAAATTGAGGCAATAATAATTATTTTAAAATAATTTAGAACAAAGTTATTTTTCTCGACATTACTAATTTACTTCCTCATGTTCAATACTATTATGCAAAAATAAGTTAAGACAATATTAACTAATTTGAAAATACAATTATGCCAATAAATTCACCTTTATGTGAATGCATCAATTAGATTAATACAACATTTTCTAACCTTAATAGTTTAAATAGATACTAAGTTTAAAATCATTTGAAACTAAACAATGTTTTGATTGAGTTCATTAATACTAAGTTTAACATCTAAATAATTGTCATGAATTTACAAATTTGGTTTGTTTCTTACTAGCTTTAAATCTCTAAGGTTTAGAATAAGGTCTTCATATTTTGGTTTGTTTCCATTTTTATTTACTAATATCTTCATTAAATGAATTCTATTGTTTAACTTAAGCCAAAAAAAAAAAATTTGTTTCATGAGTTGAAAGTCTAACTTAGATAGAGTGTTTTGATGAGGAAAAATATTTATGTTTCCTATTTAATATAAATTTAACTATTAATAGACTTGACTAATTCAATTTCTCTTTGATAAATTAAACCATATCTTTTGAAAGCTACTTTTGTTACTAAGCCAATAACTTGAAAATTATCTCATAAAAAGAAATAAAATATAATTAATTTATAATTTCTCTTCTCATTAATTATATTTGAGAATGAACTAATACTAACTTATTGCTAATTGTCCTAATTAACAATTACTTTGCAAAATTATTTTAATACTCTTTACTAGTATAAAATATTTTGAAGTAATTCTTACTAATTATTTATTGGAATTAGATAAACTATTTTCAAATATGTTTTTTTCTAGATAAGAACGATATAACTCATACTCACTAAATTTGAAGATTTATTTACATAATATCATTGATTCTTAATGTGTATTTATTTTTAAAAAATTAGAGTTGCCATAATGTAGTCATATTTACAAGAGTATATCAACACCTTATATTTAGTTTCACTTTCTAGATAGATAGATAATGAATTAATTAGTAACTTGTAATTCCCGTACACTGTATGCTCTCACCTTGCCCATAATGGGATATAGATAGATAATGAATTAATTAGTAAATTATTAAGAAAATCAAATAATTATCTTGAAAAAAATAAAAATAATAAATAGAACCTATGATGCAAAATTTGATTTTGGAAATAAGTGTTGGTGTAATTAAAAGTGTACAAACCTTGTCCTAGGTCATTATTACACCTTAGTTAAGTTTACTTAGGGACCACATAGGAGGTAGTTGGAGAATTTCCACTTTTGGTGGACTTATCATGTTATTACTTTATCACATCCACCTTTCGTGGACATATTATGTGATTACCTCTCCCCCTTTTGTGAGTGATCCACCATTTGTGGTGATTATCACATTATCACTTTTCCACTTTAGGTGGAGTGATAGCTTTTCATAGTTGTCTCATGTCATAAGATTACGACACTTGTCATAATCTTATTCCCTTCTATGTACTCACCTTGGCTATATAACCAAGGGGTCTCCTATGTACTTTTGCACATTACATTATGTGTGTGTGAATATGTGATCTAACTAAAGAGATATAAACCAACACACCAATAAGACATTAAATCAAAGGAAACTAATCAAAAATTAAAGCAAACTCTTAAAACAATAGCTCCTTCGAAAGCATCTTATTGTGCTCTATCTCCAAGGATTCGTTGCAAGTACTGGCCCTGAGTTGGTGTAAGCAATAGCTTGTTAGAATGACAACTTCGGAGAACGAGCTTATGCAAAATGCAAGTCTATTTGCTAAATGATTTAAGGTATGATGTGAAAACTAAGATGCTAGGAACTTGAAATAAAAATGTCTGAAAAGATTGTTAAATGCTGATTAGAATGCAACTATAGTAATAGCACTAAAATCACAAATTCTAGGATCCTTTTCAACTCACAAAGAGGTTGTATTTATAGGGTTTTTGAAGGCAAAAGCTTAGTTGACAAATATCAACGGTTGAGATTCAGTCTGGTAAGATGAACGGTGAGAGATGGAGAAGTTGGAGAGAAAGATGGAAGGTTGAGAGAATAATGGAAGATGTTTCCTTCCCACAAAACCTTTCACTCAAAAATGAAGGCAACTTGCCATTTGTCATCTTTAGTTATGAGTTGGTTTTGTAGTTGAAGATAATTTATCAATTAAATAATAAAATTATTTAATTTCATGTGACATGTGGTTTTTGGAAACTTCTAATTAAATATTGAAAAATATTTAATTGTATAAAATGTGGATAAGAAGTTTATAATTAAATATTTAAAATATTTAATTAAATGTGAGATGGCTTTTTAGAACATTTAAAAATGATTTCATGATTTTGGAAAAAAGAAGAATATTTAGAGGATTTAAAGATGATTTTATGATTTTGGAAAGAAGAAGAATATTTACTTTATTTTGTAATTTTTAGAAGATTTAAAGATGATTTCATGATTTTGGAAAAAAGAAGAATATTTACTTTATTCAAAATAAAGCAATGTGATAATTAAATTAAATAAATTGTAAAACTTATTTAATTTAATTAAGAAGAATTAGAAAAGTGATTAAATTAAATAAGTAATTAAACTTATTTAATTAAGATAGAAGAATTAGAAAATGAACAATATAAATAAATAATTAAATTTATTTATATGTAGATTGAAATAGAGATTTAATTAAATAACTTGTATTTAATTAATTACCAAACTTATTATAATGTGACCATTTTTAGGTGTATACATTTTGCCCCTCTTTGTAGGGATGTGTTTTACGCATTGATTCAAAGAATTAAAAAGTTTGCCCCAGATGTGAATTTTGGAAAACTGACGCCTGCATGCCCCCTCGGGCGATGAATCGGATAAAATTTTGAATTTTTCAGATTTTTCATTTTTTTTGGAAATTTTTGATGATTTTGAAAATGTGCAGTGATTGACTGTTTGATTCATCGGCCGATAAAGTTGATTTGATAAAAGCCGCTATTGAAAGATTGATATGAAATGATGATGATGATGATGATTGACCTCATGATAGATGAGGATCAATGATAGGTTGATAGATGATGGATCAATTAGATGAAAGGCGAGATGAGGAAGATGATGCAAAATGATGGACAAGAGAGAATGATAAGCGATAGGAGATTGGGAAGATAAAATGAGAAGAAAGAAAGCAAAAATGGATTCAAAAATAAATATGATGTTGCCCTAGTCAAACTACAAGCCAAGATGGATTGATGATGATGATGATGATAGTGTTGTTGATGAGGGAAGGATACATCCCAATGATGATGATGATGATGAGAGTGTTGTTGATAAGGGAAGGATACATCCCGAAAAAACACAAGGATAGGGAAGGATACATCCTGATGATGAGAGTGTTGTTGATGAGGGAAGGATACATCCCAAAACAACACAAGGATAGGGAAGGATACATCCCGATGATGATGATAATGATCAAGGCTTGCAATAAGGCTAGGAACAAGATCAAAGGTATGATTAAATGATTTGTGCTAGATTGAATGGATTGGTTAGATGAGATTGGAAGAAAGGATTGGATGAATTGATTGAGATAATGTAGATGAGATGTGATGGATATGATAATGCTCATGCACAAACTAATATGGATGCCATCTATATTAACCATGCAGATTTTAACTATGCAAAATGAACTACACACCGTTGTCATTCTGTGAGCCAACTTTATGCTTATTTATCATCATTGAGCCTTTTGATATGTTGAAAGTTAGTACAAGCATTGATGGTATAATGTAGACCATGAAGACCTGAGTATAACTTCCATACAACTTTCATTGAGATTTGATAGTGCAAGATAGCACAAGCATCTAGGTATAATGAGACCGAGATGACCTGAGCATCTCTTGCATAAACAAGCGAGAATTAATCATTTTCCTATGCAAATTCGAAATGTCATCAATAATACTTTGTAGAGCATGTCCCGTGAAAATTTGCACAGTAATATTGATTAACTCACAAAGAGCAGACAAAGCAAATGTCATTCTCCTTCCTAGCCCCTCTAGTTCCAGACATCATCGAGGTACTCCAAAGAAATGATAACAACAATCAAGATAAAACAATTGAATATAAGTGTTAAGGTGATCAAACCATGATTCAGAAGAGATCATCCAACGAGAGTTGATTTTTTTTGTTGTTGATGTTGATTTGGATGGTCGGTTGTTTGATTGATTGCGATTGATGTTCAGCTTGATGTTTTCACTAGGTTGTCTTGTTATTGCTTGTCCATTGATTTAAGCTCAAAACAAGTTGCCCCCAGTGAGTTCAGGATCTTGCCCCCAGTCTAGGATGAGACATGACCATTTTATTGATGAAAGCATATGATTTATTGAATTTTTTTTTGGATTTTGGAAATATTTTGAAAAAAAAATTCGGATTTTTTTGGATTTTGATTTTTTTTTGATTTTGATGTTTTGTTGATTTTTTTTTGGATTTTGATGTTGTTTTGATTTTTTTGGATTTTTCAAGGACATTTAAGATGGAATGGGATGACCAATTGAAGAAACAAGATGCCCCACAATATAAGAGAAGATGCATGATGAAGGATATGGTATGGAAGATTTGGATGAAGTGAATAGGATAAGATGCATGATTTTCAAGAAGATCCTTAACCTTGTCAAGATCAAAGGTGAAAATGAGGATAATGACCATGAATGATAAGAGGAAAATGGAAGATAGTATATGGATAGGGAGATGGATATGAAAGATAATATTTGCATGATAGGGGGATGGAGGAAGGGTTTAAGCATCAAGTTTCATGACTAATATCCCTCGAATATGTGCTCTAATAGACCATGGGAATGGGAATTAGACTTATAAATGTTGGCATGATAGTAGAAGCTAAGGCCTTATTCAAAGCTTTGAATTAAAGGAGGAGAATGGGGATTGGATGTTGGATAATGGATAGGAGGTTGGAAGGCTTGGTGATGGATAGATGGAAAGGATGGCAAGATTAACATTGGCACACACCTTGAAGGGTGATGGAGTGATGGAGGAAAAATGGATTTGGAAGGTGATATGTTTTTAGATGGGAGATGGTGAGAAGCTTTCAGATTAGCAAATTTGGATGCCAATTTTGATTTTATTGCTTCTATGAGACTTTTAGGAATCCACATGACTTTTGATTTTGATATTTGCTTTATGGGCCTTTGTGGCCTTTGAGATTTTTCTCTTTGATTTATGGACCTTTGCGGTCTTTGAAATTTTTCTTTTGAATTGATGGGCCTTTGTGGCCTTTTGAATTTTTCTTTTTATTTTTGGATCAAATTTTCTTTTATTTTTGCATGACTCTTCGAGGAGACATGTTGATCCTTTGATACATGTGGATTTTTATATTGAATCTTTTGAAATTTTGCACCCAAATTGCTTCCAAAAGCAATGGGAGGAGTGTATTGAGATGACCGATATGGAGGTATGATGGATGAGTTAATGTAGGAAGAATTTTGAAAGTGGATCAAGGATGTGTGCCTTTGTTGTTCTTGAAGAATAGGAGATGGAGAAATGTGGGACCCTAATATGGATGGAAGGGTTGATGAGCTAGAGTTGGAATGATAAGGACCAAGGATAGATGGAAGGTTTGATGAACTAGGATAAGGACCTAGTATGGATGGAGTGTTTGATGGACTAGGATAAGGACCTAGGATGGATGGAGAGTTTGATGGACTAGGATAAGGACCTAGGATGGATGGAGAGTTTGATGGACTAGGATACCTAGGTTGAGCATGAGGTGTATAACCAAGGCCATGAGAATATGGATGTTCTTGGATAGAAAGGGGTTCTAGGATACCTTGTTCATGAAATCCTAAGCCTTTTCCTTTGTAATACATAATTTCGCACATTTGTTTACCCATGGGATATGCATTGTTTGTGAAACAAGATGCGAGTCCATTTTGAGGAGGATATGATATGGATGAAAGGATAGGTGTTGGAAGTAAACTAGAGTGGATAAAGGTGGAGGATCCCAATTTATAGGTGTGGGGTTCATGGATAGCTTGAAGAGGTGTGAGAGGCTCTTGACATGAGGATGATGGGATACTTTGATCTTGACTAGGAAAAGAATTGTTAGATGAAGGAGATGGAGTAGCTTGATCATCAGATGGAAGGGAATCTTTGGATAGGATGGAAGAATTGTTCTGCTCTTGGGATGCAATGGAATCATTAGAGAGTATGGATTCATTGAATGGGGTGGACGAAGAACTCGGAAGAACATTTTGTTCTTGAGATGAAAGAGGATTATCATGGGTGAATAATGAAAGGAGGGGATCATCATATGGTTCTTGAGAGATGGGATCTTGATCAAAGATAGGAAGGGTTTGTAGAATTTTGGTATCATGGGATGGAGTGGAAAGAATGTTTTGATTGAGATGTGTAGATTGAAATGAATCATTGGATGTAGAGGATATGATAGAAGAAGGTGATTGAATGGAATCGTTATCTTGGGTGAAAGAATCGTGAGGTTCATTTTGAATTATGGGGGATGAAGATAAATGCATGACATGACATGACATGATTGGTCAATTTTATTTGATGGCTTAGATTTGGGCTTCTCATTTAACCTTTGCAAAAATTCAAAAACATTGAATTTGGATGATGTTGTTTTTGGAGGAGAAGAGGTTACATTCATATTTCCGTCAAAGGACTTCTTAGTTGTGCCCCCTTTTTTTTTCCTTTGGAGTGCTCTTATTTGTTGGGTAAGAGTACTAAGATCATTTAAGGGAGTTTCAGTCTTTTCAGGATCTTCCTTCATTTTCTCCATATCGTAGTCAGAGGGCAATTTGGCACCTTGGTTTTCCAGTAAAAGAAAGTATCCTTCTTTATTTCGCTCTAAGATCTTGTCCAAAATTATGTGAAACTGTGGATCCTATTTAGCTTCTTGAATCATTTCATCGGTTATTTCATCATTTGAACTATTCCCAGTACGAAACCTATGAAAAGGATTTTCTTCCCTATCACCCATGTTGTAAAGTGGATCTCTTCTTTTGTCTTCTTCTTTTTGTTTTTGGGACCTTGTGACAACAGGCATATGCTTATACCAAATTTTTACTAACTTTGATCACAAATGGGAGAGTGCAATTTGTTGGATACCTTAATCATAATAGAATGATGGATTCTATTGATATGACTAAGGAATTTCTAATTTTTAGTTTGTGATTCCCTAGATTGAAGGATGATGATCTTGTTATGGGAATTAAACTAGAAATCGAAAATGGATGTGATGATGCACTTTGAGATGTTTTGACCTTAGTTTGAGAAAATAAGGAATTTGCAAAAGCCTAATGTTTCCAAGTTTTGCTCTATTGTTGATTTCCAATCCCTTAACATAAATGTCACGATTTGATTTGTCAACTTCTTGTGTTTTCTGGATGATCTTATCAGAATTAATGTTTTGAAAACAAAGCATGCAATAGGAAGACAATATTTCTTAAAGTTCTAGAATCTAAACAATGAGTGTATGCTTAAAAATGTTTTCAAAAAAAAAAATTTCACAGGTTTTGCACATAACTGAAAATTCAAGCAGACTCACTCTTAGTACTCAAGTAAGTCATCATAATAATCAACAACACACATCTTAGAATTGTGTCGACTCACACAGCCGTGTCACCCCCAAAGGGGCACCCGTGTTTTTTGTCTTTTCCAGGCGCATACACAGAGTAACGGAAGTGGATACCGGATCCCTTGAGCAAACTGTCCTTGGCAGTTATATGGTGAGTATCTTGGGGGCAGATTCTTCCCTCCCCTTGCACTGTGATTATTAGAATGTTCAGAAACTGACTCGGTTGGCTTCTACACTAAGTTCTTATTAAGGGTTTTCATTCGATGCGGCAAATGATAAACTCCCTCGGGAGACCTCCCAACCTTTAGAACAAAGGCTTTAGGGATGGTTATCTTGCACACTACCATCGAATTGCGGACTTTCCCCAAATTCGCTTTTGATTATAGTGGGTTGGAAAACTTGGCTTTAGTTGTTCCCACTTAGGTCGTTCCTCTTGGGTGAGTACTTTTTCCCACAAGAGCAGGCCTTCTAAAGGATGTAATAAAACATAAAATGCATAAATTGAAAAGGTAAGTCTAGCATTTTGGTCACCATGTTAAGGGGAGAGCATAAGCCTATTACCCGATAATCACAGCAAACAATTTGTTCAATTTTAAATCCCAAATGACAATTTTCTATACTAAGTGAAGATATTGTTTCACAAAAAGCATGGGATTCATTTTATCCAAGATATATCAATTTTTTGGTGACTACCATAGGATTGGTTTATTTTAAATTTGAATGACTACCCTAGGATTGGTTCATTTTAATTCAAATGGCTACCCTAGGATTGGTTCATTTTAATCCAAAATCAGCAATAAAACCACTGGCCACAGTCGCGTCAGATCCAGAGAGTAAATTATACAAATTACAAATGCGCTAGAAAAAAATTCATATGCGCTAAAGAATATGTGAGTATTTGAAAATTTTAACTTTGTCAAAGTTGATAAACACCTACACCATTGGATAGCTTATGAAATTATACCCCATTTCAAAACAAAAAGCTCCGAAAAAGACCAAGATATGGCCATTTTAAGATTCACTATAAAAGCACTAAAACATAGGCCATATGCGCTAAAACAGTCCTTGTATGTGCTAAAAGAAGTGCCAGATGCACTAAAAAAGTGCCAGATGCACTAAAAGAAGTGCTAGATGCACTAAAAAAAGTACCAGATGCGCTAAAAAAAGTGCCAAATGCGCTAAAAAAAGTGCCAGATGCGCTAAAAAAAGTGCCAAATGCGCTAAAACAGTCCTCGTATGCGCTAAACCGCAAGTTTTTCTCATAACCTGCCAGAAAACCTGCAATAAAAAAATTTAAAAAACGGGGCAAGAGCCCCACGGTGGGTGCCAAAAATGTGTGTGTGAATATGTGATCTAACTAAAGAGATATAAACCAACACACCAATAAAACATTAAATCAAAGGAAACTAATCAAAAAGTAAAGCAAACTCTTAAAACAACAGTTCCTTTGAAAGCGTCTTATTGTGCTCTATCTCCAAGGATTCGTTGCAAGTACTGGCCCTCAGTTGGTGTAAGCAATAGCTTGTTAGAATGACAATTTTAGAGAACGAGCTTATGCAAAATGCATGTCTATTTGCTAAATGATTTAAGCTATGATGTGAAAACTAAGATGCTATGAACTTGAAATAAAAATGTCTTAAAAGTTGCTAAATGTTGACTAGAATGCAACTATAGTAATAGCACTAAATTCACAAATTCTAGGATCCTTTTCAACTCACAAAGAGGCTGTATTTATAGGGTTTTTGAAGGAAAAAGTTTAGTTGGAAAATATCAATGGTTGAGATTCAGTCTGGTAAGATGAACGGTGAGAGATGGAGAAGTTGGAGAGAAAGATGGAAGGTTGAGAGAATAATGGAAGATGTTTCCTTTGCACAAAACCTTTCACTCAAAAATGAAGGCAACTTGCCATTTGTCATCTTTAGTTATGAATTGGTTTTGTAGTTGAAGATAATTTATCAATTAAATAATAAAATTATTTAATTTCATGTGACATGTGGTTTTTGGAAACTTCTAATTAAATATTGAAAAATATTTAATTGTGTAAAATGTGGATAAGAAGTTTCTAATTAAATATTTAAAATATTTAATTAAATGTGAGATGGCTTTTTAGAACATTTAAAAATTATTTCATGATTTTGGAAAAAAAAAAGAATATTTAGAAGATTTAAAGATGATTTTATGATTTTATGATTTTGGAAAAAAGAAGAATATTTACTTTATTCAAAATAAAGCAATGTGATTTTTAGAAGATTTAAAGATGATTTCATGATTTTGGAAAAAAAAAAAAAATTATTTATTCAAAATAAAGCAATGTGATAATTAAATTAAATAAATTGTAAAACTTATTTAATTTAATTAAGAAGAATTAGAAAAGTGATTAAATTAAATAAGTAATTAAACTTATTTAATTAAGATAGAAGAATTAAATAATGAACAATATAAATAAATAATGAAATTTATTTATATGTAGATTGAATTAGAGATTTAATTAAATAACTTGTATTTAATTAATTACCAAACTTATTATAATGTGACCATTTTTAGGTGTATACACATTCTATTTGCATCATTGGCAGAATACAATCTATTCTTGTCATATTGTTTTTATCTCTCTTATGCTTGTGCTTTCTATTAGGCCTCTAGATCTTGGGTGGCTACTTTCATAACCAATTCTTACATGGTATCAGAGCTATTGGAGTGCCTTTGGATTGTCATTTTGGAGAGATTCTAGGAGGGTTCCATTTTTGGCCTTGTATTGCAGGTGCATTTCGGGAGCTTGTTGCATCAAATATGAACTCACCATTGCATCTTGAGTGTCTGAGATAGTCAAATTTTTCTTTTGTTTCATCTTAATTGGACATTGGAGGCCAAATCTACAAAGGGTTGAAAATTGGAGGTGGTTGCTAGATCTAGGAGCTAGCTACCATTTCAGAGCATTTTCAGCCAAAAAGGACATCGCCATTGCTTCCAGAAGGGCCAAAAACCCTAAGATTGACTACCAATTTGTCCAAATCGAAGCAAGTTGTCCATCAAGGCAAAAAAAATTGTTGGTCGAGCCATACGGCCCAACCATTATTGCAGTGGTTACGATTTATTTTTCAAAAAAAATAAAATATTTATTTTTTGCGAATTATTTTTCAAAAAAAATCAAAATGTATTCGCAGTGATTTGATTTGATTGTATAAAGTTTTTTTATAAATAAAAAATTAAAAAATTAAAATTAAATAGCAATCATCCCTGCAGCTTGCATAGTCTGTAGACCACAGGTACTCCTGCGTCAGGTACAGTGGTACCTAGCCCATCGAACACTGCCAAGTTGTAGCAATTCACTCACTGCCGACTCCTCTGCCAACTGACAGGGGGTCAATATTTCACCCGGCCGGCCACATTTTATATTCAGCGGCTTTTTTTAAAAAATCTGGCGCTTAAATAAAAAATTGGTGGTATCCCAGGAAGATTCTAGAAGAATATTCCGCAGTCAGTGATTCTCAGCAAATTCTGCCACGGAGAAGATTCTGGTAGCATATTTCGGTGCCCAAAGAATATTCCAGTAGGGGGAGCGATGACGACCATGACAGGCATACGACCGTCAAATTTAACATAGTGATTTTCTGACATCAGCACTGCGTCAACACTTTTGGAAAATTGGCAGACCCCTCTCCATTTGAGTTTTCAGTTTTGCAGTTCAACTTCTGAGGCTCATATCTTGGTCATTTTGAGACCTTTTTTGGTGCATTTTTTTTATTTGGGCTAATTTTTCGTGCTCTACACATTGGTGTAATCAGTTTCTAATTTTGATGCACGGATTTTTCATAAAAAATGATTTGTCATAGGTGTTGCTGAATTGTCACCATTTTTACAACTTCTGGGGCTCTGTTCAGGCTCATATGAACTCCTTTTCATGTGTCATTTTTTTAAAAAGTGCATTAGTTTTTCTTAACTTCACAGTGGTGCTATCATTTTGTAGTGATTGTGATCAAAAATTGTACTTTCAACACTTGGTCATTTTTGGCCTATTTTGGCATTTGTAAAGTTAAGATCTTAGTTTGGTCTTTTGTATCAGTCATTTGAGTCTATTGTAGCCTACTAAAGGTATTTGTAAAACATTGAAAATCAGAAGCCAACTTTGCTTGGCTTGCAAGTGGCCATTGTACATGCACTAAATATAAAGTGCTAAATCATCTTTTTTGGGGGGGAGTTCTTTGATTGAGTGAATTTGGGGGGGTGTCTTGTGTGATTGTGCCTCTCTCTATCTTGTTCTCTTTCATTTTTTCTGCTATGGTTCTCCTAAGTTTCCTTTGTTAACTCCATATAACTATGGTTCTTGGAAAATTGATGCTTGGAGTAAGTTAATGGAAAAAGGATTAACTCATTATATTGATGGAACTATTGTTGCACCATCTCATCCTAAAGCTGATCCTATTGCTCATATGGATTGGCTCACTAAAAATACTATGGCTCTTGGAACTTTAAGGAAATATGTATCAAAAGATCTCATCTTTCAAATTGAAAAGTGTAAAACAATCAAAGAGGCTTGGGAAAATTTTGGTCAATTGTATGACCAAGTTGATGAGATTAGAGGTTATCAGCTTGACAATGATCTCACAGTGTTAGATCCCAAGAATTTTGATACAATCCATGACTATGTCACTAAGGCAAATGAGCTAAGAGCACAACTTAAGGATTGTGGCATTGAAAAAGAGGATGCACAGTTGGTCTACAATTTGTTGGGAAAGCTTCCATTAGAATATGCAACATTTGTTTCTAGCTTCCAAACCCATCGCTTGGAAGTGGGTAGTTCTTTCACTATGCCATCATTTGATGCATTTACAAAAATTTTGATGCTAGAACAAGCAAAGTTGATAAGCATGGGAGTTCTCAAGTCTTCAAAGTCCAAAGCTTTGGTGGCTAATCAAGGGAATCAAGGGACTCAAGGAAAGGGTTCCAACAAGAAGGAGAAGCAATCTAAGCCAAAGAAACAACAAGATAAAGCACAATCATTCTCTCCACAACAAGGGAATTCTTCATCTTCTCCCAAGAAGGGAAATTCAAGCAAGAAGGAGAGACCAACTTGTTCATATTGCAAGAGAGTTGGTCATGATGAACATCATTGCCACACTAAGCAAATTGATGAGTTGACAAACATCATCAAGAAGAACAACATCAATTTTCCATCTGCCTACAAGAAGAAGGATTCATCTCCTTCCACTTCCTCACAATCAAAAGGAAAAGGGAAAGCATTTGTGGCTACTTCAGGTTCTTCACAGCAATGGATACTTGACTCAGGTGCCACTCATCACATGGGTTCTACAAGGGAGCAATTTTCTTCTTTCGAGCCATCTAAGGTACCTCACATCTTCATAGGAGATGATACTCAAGTGGAAGTTGAAGGAAAAGGTTCCGTTGTCATGGATAATGGAACATTTGAGAATGTTCTCTATGTTCCTAACTTGAGTGCCAATCTTCTTTCAATCTACCAAATCACTCACTATGGAGATGGCAAGAAAGTTGAGTTTCTACCAGATTTAGTTGTGGTCAAAGAAATTAAGGATGATGTCTTGGTTGTAGTGGGACGAGCCAATCACAACACACGGCTTTACTCGTTCTCCCACTTTGCGCCTAAGTCTCCTTCTACAACCTTGCTCACTCATTCAAATTTAGAAAGTAAGCTATGGCATGAGCAGTTTGGACATCTCAATTACCGCTATCTTCAGCAGCTTAGCTCCAAGGAAATGGTCACAGAGCTCCCTCAAATCAACTTTTCCAAAGGTGTATGTTCAGGTTGTTCCTTGGGTAGGCATCCAGAAGAGAAGTTTGACAAAGGGAAGTCTTGGAGAGCTTTGGAAGTTCTTCAATTGGTTCATAGTGATGTAGCAAGTCCATTTCCAGTGCCATCATTTAGCAAGGCCCGTTATGTCCTCACCTTCATTGATGACTACTCTCGCTTCACACGGGTCTATTTTCTTGTTCACAAGAGTGAAGTGTTTGACAAATTTATAGCCTTCAAGGCTCATGTTGAGAAGCAATCAGGGAAGCAATTCAAGATTCTCCACACAAAAAATGGAAGGGAATATGTGACCAATAGACTTGAGGAATTTTGTACTCTTGAGGGGATTGATCTTCAACATTCAGTTGCCTACACTCCACAACAAAATGGTGTTGTTGAAAGGAAGAATAGGACCCTTAAGGAGATGGATAGCTGCATGATTCATGCTCGTTCTCTTGGTCCTCGTTTTTGGGAAGAAGCTATCAGTTGTACCACACACATCCAAATTGGGTTTCACATAAGGCTTTGAAGGGTATGACTCCTTTTGAGGCTTGGTGTGGTAGAAAACCGGTTGTGAGATACTTCAGCATTTTTGGTTGTCCAACTTGGGCACGCATACCTCCAGAGAAGCGCAAGGCATTGGAACCTCAAAGTAGGCCTTGCATCTTTGTTGGATATCCCAAATGTGTTAAGGCATATAGACTTTTGGATCCAGAGACACATGAGCTATTCATTGAGAGGAGTGTTCACTTTGAGGAAAGCTCTCCTAGCTTGGCCTCTAATCCTCCTCTTCCTTCCTCTATAGTGGAAAGGAATGATAGTGACTCAGATGTTGATTCTCCCTCAACTTCGACTCGCATGATCAAACCTTCATAGGGTCCACTTGCAGTTGAGGAGCCTCATCCTTCATCTCCTACTAGACCTCGTTGGGCTCGACAGACTCTTGAGTCAGCAAGTTCTCTTGTTGGGGATCCTTCAGATACTCGAAGGACTCGGTCACAACATCAATATTTTCCACATGCTTATATTGCTAGTGCTTCAGATCCACAATCCTTTAAGGAGGCTTTAGGCATTCCTGAATGGGATTCAGTAATGGAGGAAGAGTATAGTTCTTTGATGAGGAATCACACATGGGATTTAGTTCCTCTTCCTAAGGGGAGAAATATGGTTCGATGTAAGTGGATCTATCGAACCAAGTATGTAGTGGATGGAAGTGTGGATAAATACAAGGCTCGGCTTGTAGCAAAAGGTTTCTCATAGGTTCTAGGTGTTGATTATACAAGGACCTTTGCACCAGTTGCTAAGATGAACTCCATTCACTTGACACTTACTATTGTTGCAGCTCATGGTTGGGTTGTACATCAGATGGATGTGAAGATTGCATTTCTTCATGGGGATCTTCGTGAAGAGATTTACATGGAGCAGCCACAGGGATTCATACAGGATTCTTCTTTGGTTTGTAGATTGAGGAAGTTTATCTATGGCCTCAAACAGGCCCCAGGGCTTGGTATGCCAAGATGGATTCCTTTCTTCTCACCGCAAAATTCACCAGGTGTCATTCAGATCCAAATGTCTACATTTTGCAACAAGATGATTCTCATTTGCTACTTGTGCTCTATGTTGATGACTTGGTCATTACAGGGAGTACCTAATCCATCATTGGCAATGTCAAATCTGCTTTGCAAGACAGATTTGCTATGACTAACTTGGGCCTTTTACACTATTTTCTTGGGATTGAGATCACTCGATCAGCTTTTGGGATATCTCTTTCTCAGCCCAAGTATACTCTTGATCTTCTAGCTCGATTTCACATGGCTAATTGTAAGCCTGCTCCGACTGCCTTTCTTTCAAGAGTCAAGCTTGAGGCTAAGTGTTCTACTCCACTTGTTGATGCCACTCTGTATCGTCAGCTTGTTGGGAGTCTCATCTACTTGAATCACACACGCCCTGATATCTCCTTTGCAGTTGGCATGGTTTCACGCTTTATGCAAGAACCACATGAGCTTCATTGGAAAGCAGCCAAACACATTTTGCATTACATACAGGGTACACATCATCATGGGATTCACTATGCAACAGGTATAGGACTTACCTTGGTGGGATATATAGATTATGATTGGGCTGGTGATCTTGATGATCGTAAGTCCACTTCTGGCTACAAATTTCATCTTGGTTCTAGCCCCATTTGTTGGTAGAGTAAGAAGCAGCATGTTATTGCTCTTTCTTCGACTGAGGCTGAGTATCGAGTGGTTGTTAATGCTACTACTGAGGCTATTTGGCTTCAAAATATTCTCACTAAGTTTGGCTTCACTATTCCACATCCTACAGTCCATTGTGACAATCAGAGTGCCATCCAGATCTCGAAGAATCTGGTTCACCATTAGAGGACCAAACACATCGAGATTCATATGCACTACATTCAGGAGTTGATACAGGAGCAGGTCATTGATTTGTAGTATTGTCCTACAACACAGTAGGTTGCAGATATCTTCACCAAACCCTTCACTAAGAGTATATATCATCATTTGTGAGCTCTCTTGGGGGTGCAAAATGTTTCATCTAAGGAGGTCACTTGACTTCTTCATTCTCTCTTGGGATTTTTCCTCACTCAAGGTTTTACCCTTCTCATTTTTTTGAGTGCAATTTTTGTTTTGTTTCATCTCTCTTTTGGGGGGGAGTTTTTTCCCACATGGTTTTCTCCTTTTCTCCGCTTTATGAGAGATTGCATTGCATATGTACATGGGTACCTAACATGGCCTAGTTGTCAAGACCCATCTTGCATTGTTTTCTTTTGTGTACATTCTCCCTAAGTTGCACTTAAGGGGGGGTGTTGGTGTAATTAAAAGCATTGTACCTTGTCTTAGGTCATTATTACACCTTAGTTAAGTTTACTTAGGGACCACATAGGAGGTAGTTGGAGAATTTCCACTTTTGGTGGACTTATCATGTTATTACTTTATCACATCCACCTTTTGTGGACATATCATGTGATTACCTCTCCACCTTTTGTGGGTGATCCACCATTTGTGGTGATTATCACATTATCACTTTTCCACTTTACGTGGAGTGATAGCTTTTCATGTTGTCTCATATCATAAGATTACGACACTTGTCATAATCTTATGCCCTTCTATGTACTCACCTTGGCTATATAACCAAGGGGTCTCCTATGTACTTTTGCACATTACATTCTATTTGCATCATTGGCAGAATATAGTCTATTCTTGTCATGTTTTTTCTATCTCTCTTATGCTTGTGCTTTCTATTAGGCCTCTAGATCTTGGGTGGCTATAGCCAATTCTTACAATAAGCATATTTTTATGAAATAATAAATAAATTTTATTCTATTTAAAAAAAAAATCATATTCTTTACTTAACTTTTTATTTTTCACACTTCAGTTAACTCTACTCATTTTAGAATTTAAATCTCCCTTTATTAGTTAACTAATCTTTCTTTTGGAAACTTCATTTTAAAACTATGTGTAAAGTAGGAAACTTCAACTGCATCTTTATCTATCTTTTAAATTAAAAATTTAATATCATCATCTCATGGGACAAAATGGAAACTTTCCTCTTCACTTTCCATATCTCGACCGTCGATTTTCACCATCAAATCTTGACCGTTGAATCCACATTCATTTTCTATAACTATGAATCTTCAGCCTCCTTCAAGGGGTACATTAAGATTTAGAAGCATTCATAGTCGTTATTTATCATCTTAATTTTTCTTTGCATTCGAAGGGTTGTAATTTCTTAGGGAAAGATAGGGAGTAGGGAAAGAGTTCTTTTTCTTATTTTGTTACAGAGAAGCAAGGATTTGGAATGATCGAAAATCTTGGATTCAACAGAGAAAGGAGTTGGGAAAATTCTGTTAGAGGTAGGTATCATTGAATCTCCCATTTACAAGAGTATGAGTTATATCATATTTAGTTGTTTTATTTGTTGAAATAACTCACCCTAAAATGTGTAGGAGCTTATTTAGCTCATAGTTACAATCAATAAAATAGAATATTATTTTTAACGTGAGGATATTATCCTCCATAAAATTAAAACTAAATATTATTTGGTTATAATTAAATAACCAAAGTATTTTATGAGAAAATAAGTTGATGGTCAGAATTAAGTGTGTACCCACAGGTGACAGGAAGTTTGTATTCTTGTTCTTCAATCAACACGTTGCAAAATATATTTTCTTAACATAATGAAAGCAAATACTAGTAAATACAATCTAATAATTATTATTCACTTATTTTATCTAAAAACTAAATTAAATATTACTTATTTGTATTTAACCATATGCAACAAAAGGTGGTAAAATGGTATGATAATGCATGTAAGTAGAATATGAAAATGGGTTAAATGGTATAGGAAAAAGGCTAAAATATGGTATAAAATGGAGTGTGAATGGCTCTCATCACAAGGATTCTACTATAGATGCATAAGGATTAATTTATATGTAAAGTGTTGGATTTTATTCTTATTATTCATAAAGGAAAAATATTTTAGCCTATGTTGGATTTAAAATTTGAGTAGAAAATATGCATCTAAGTTATAACCTATTGCAAGTATGTGTAGATTGGTGTTTTTATTGATGTCAAAAATCTTGTGTTGTCATTGGTGACAACTATATGTGTTGAAGATGAATAGTTGGTGTTGTCTATGCTTTGATTTGTTGCATTATGTTGTCATCAGTTAAGCTATTGGTGTTAACCTTTGGTGTTAATTTGATAAGCTTCTATCTATGGATGTAATAGTGATGAAGTTGATGTGGATGTGTCTTTGGTGCTTGGTTTCCAAGTGCTTTTGAGAAATTTTGATAAAAAGAGGAAACAAAGTGTTTCAGTGTTGTTTTGGGTCACAAAGATTTGTTTTGGTTTTGCTCCGCATTTCTTCTAGGTTGAAGATCTACTTATGTGATTTGGATATGTTGATCAGAGGTTTTCATAGATGGTATGCTAGATCATTATATAGTAGAAGTTGTGTTCACCAATGTGTGACCATTCATTGCAAAGGTGTCTGGGATAAATGTTTTTGCTTCGCATTTCTCTGCAGTTATGCTTTAGGTCTTGCGATTCTGAAGGTGTGTTGAAGGTGTTGGTAGTTTACCTTAGTCAATAGGATTTGAGGTTTAGTACTTCGAAAGATTAATTTTTCAAGTAACAGTGTATGGTAGAGTAGTCTGAGTGTATTGGGTTTGTACATTCCTCAGGTGGAATTTTTTGTGAAGTTTTTTTTTGGATTTCAAGATGTTTGAGGAATATTCTAGATCATGTTCAAACATGGTGTGAGGTTTGCAAGTCATCTTTGGATTTGAGGAAGCATGTGCTTCAAAGTTTAATGGTGTTTGTATGGGTAATGACTGACCTGGTGTTTACACTACATGTGAAGGATAAAAATTGCTTGTGGTAGTATGTGGTTGAGTATTGTTGTTGATTTGGGGCCCAATTAAGTTTTGATGTGGTCTGAATTCACTTCTATCTGCCACAAAAGTGTTTTGGTACTGACCTAATTTGAATTTGCACATTTGAGACCTGCATAGTCGACCTTAGAAAGGGTTTAAAGGTTGAGGATGGTATAACTATGAGTTGAATTGTTGAAGGGGTTTAAGATAGATGAAATTGCAAAGTGTGTGATGTGAATGATGCAAATTGTAGAGTTGTAAGGTGCGATATTGAGCAGAGCAATGAGAAATTTCAAGTGTTGGATTACTGGATGCAATGAGAACAAAAGTGTTTGCAATCATTCAAACAGACTATGAAGGTGTTGGAGCTATTTTGGTGGAATTTCTATTACATTGAGATCATGTTCTTAGTGTAACATTTCTTCTCTATCTTCTTTTTCTACTCCGCCAATGAGCCTTTTTGGATAGTGTGTCCTATTTTGGCAATAAGCCCTTGTAACCAGTTTTGTAATTACTTATATTGTGATCTAATCCTCACTGTGGTTTTTCCCTCCTTGGGTTTTCCACATAAATCTGGTGTTCTCTTGTGCATGGTGTTAAAGTTGTTTTTTTTTTAATTTGCTTTTCATGTTAAATCTTCATAAAAGATTAAGGGTTTAATGAATGCATATGGATTTGAATGTTAATGAGGGTTTTAATGTTTGATAAGATACAACTGATGCACCCCCTTCTCAGTTGTCTTGTTCATTCAACAATTGGTATCAGAGAAATCTTCCTTGGAGAAAATTTTAACCACTTGAGGTAGATCTGGGATGGCGAACAAGAAGGATATCCCTATGTTTGATGGTATAGACTATGCATTCTGGAAGACAAAAATGGAAGGCTATCTAGTTTACCTTGGATATGATGTTTCGAGGTTAGTGAAGACTAAATATACCATACCTGCAAATGGACTGAGCACAAGTGATTAGATCAAGGCCTATGAAACAAATGGTAAAGCAAGGTTTTTTCTCTTGAGTAGTCCTGCAAATTCTGAATTAGTGAAAGTTATGGATTTGAAAACTGCTAAAGAAATTTGGTATAAGTTGGAAAGTGTTTATGAATGAGATATTATGGTTAAACAAGCTAATATGTAGAACTTGAATACCACATTTAAGAACTTGAGGATGTCTGAAGATGATTACAAGCTATGTGCAAAGGGTAGATGAAGTGGTGAGCTCCATCAAAGGTCTTGGAGGAAAGGTCAAAGAACCTAAAGTGGTAAAGAAAATTCTTAGAACCCTTACTAAAGCTTATAGTTATAAAGTTGTCGCTATTGAATAATCTCAAAATCTAGATCAGTATTCTAGAAATCAATTGTGCAACTCTTTAATTTCATTTGAGATGAGAGAGTTTGGTACTAACAATGGTGCAAAAGTTGAGATTGCTTTTAAGGCTACAAAAATAGAAAAGAGTGAAGAACCAAATAGGGAAGATATTGATGATGTGGAGGATAGCTTTGTGGAAGGATGAGAAGAGGTACTAATAAGTACAAAGGTAAATTACCTTTCAAATGTTTCACTTGTGGGCAAATAGGTCACTATGCTTCAAGATGTCCAAAAAAAGTTGTGCATGACGAAAATAAGGAGAACAAAGGTAATAAATTTAAGGAAATCTATTATGTTAGAGAAGATGCAATTATTTATGATGATGAACCTGACTATGGAGATGTTGATGATGATGAATGCTTGTTCATGGCTTCAAAGGATGAATCTATTTCTGCTAACTCTGAAAAATGTGTGAAGGAAAGTGCTCCAGAGATAAAGGATAAGACTTAAGGTACTTTGGTATCTAATTTTAATGTTAGATAGGATAAGAACTATTGAATCATCGACAATGGCTGCTCAAATCATATGAATAGAGACAAGAGTAAGTTTCTTAAACTTGAAAAATATGATGGAGGATTTGTTAGATTTGGAGATGATTCAAGTTCTAAGATTTGTGGAATAGGTTCAATCAATTTTGATGGCAAGCATAATATTGATGATGTTTACTATGTCAAAGGTTTAAGGCATAACCTTTTGACTGTTGGACAAATGTGGAGCAAAGGATATAATATTATGTTTCAGAATGATGGATGTGAGATTAGAAAAGGGTTTGGAATTGGGATTGTTGTTGGAGAGAGGATAGATGGAAATGTTTATTAGCTCAAGGTTGTTGATGGTCGTTGCTTTATGACTCACATTAATGAAATATGGCTATGGAATAGGAGGATGTGTCACATTAATTTTGATAACTTAGTTAGAATTAGTTCAGTCCAAGTAGTAAGATATTTTCCAAGGATTACAAAGCCTATCAATGTTGTTTGCAAGGAGTGTCAGATTGAAAAGAAAACAAGAAGTTTCAAATGTAAAGAACAATCTTCTATCAGATTATTGGAATTTATGCATACAAACCTTTGTGGTCCCACAAGATTGAGAAATCTTTAAGGTGATAGTTATTTCATTCTTTTGATTGATGATTATTCTAGAATGACATGGGTTACTTTTCTTAAAGAAAAATTTGAAGCCCTAGATAAATTTAGAGCATTTAAAGTTATGGTTGAGAATGAAATGGATTTGAAGATCAAATTTTTGAGGTTTGAAAGAGGTGGAGAGTTAACCTCCAATGAATTTAACATGTTTTATGAGAATTATGGCATATAGAGGCATTTGTCTGCCCCTCGGACTCAACAAAAAGGAGTCATTAAAAGGGAAAATAGGGTTGCTCAAGAAGTTGCAAGGACTATCTTCATTAGGTCAGTGAGATCATGTTCTATCTGCATTAGTACTACGAAGGTGTTGGAGATATTTTGGTGGATTTTCTATTGCATTAAGATCATGTTCTTAGTGTAACATTTCTTCTCTATCTTCTTTTTCTACTCCAAAAGTGAGCCTTTCTGGTCAGTTCGTCCCATTCTAGCAATGAGCCCTTGTAACTAGTTTTGCAATTACTTATATTGTGAGCTAATCCTCACCGTGGTTTTTCCCTCTTTGGGTTTTCCATGTACATCTGGTGTTCTCTTTTGCATGGTGTTAAATTTGTTTCAGTTTTTGTTATTTGCTTTTCATGTTAAATCTTCATAACAGATTAAGGGTTCAATGAATGCATGTGGATCTGAATGTTAATGAAAGTTTTGATGTTTTGATAGCATACAACTGATTAACCCCCCTCTCAGTTGTCTTGTTCATTCAACATAACCATAGATCTAATATGAGGTCTTTTTGGTGTGTGTCTACAAGGTTACATTTATCCCAAAGAGGTGGGAAAATAGTTTTGTTGATCCTAATGAAACCCACTATTAAGCAAAATGTAGTTTTTCAACCCTCTTCAAGAAGATGGGATTATACGTTCCATTTTGAGGGAAATGTGTCATATATTTTACATAGACTACAATTCTATGAATCTTTATTTTTTCAACCATTAAAATAACTAGAAACAAGATGAGTATTCATATTTCAAGCAACTAGTATTTTACATTGAATGACAAAATTTCCAATTTCAGTAATCTATCTAATTGTTTCCATACACAATGATTGGAAACCCTA
This sequence comes from Sequoia sempervirens, assembly GCA_007258455.2. Classification (NCBI taxonomy): domain Eukaryota; kingdom Viridiplantae; phylum Streptophyta; class Pinopsida; order Cupressales; family Cupressaceae; genus Sequoia; species Sequoia sempervirens. The sequence continues at coordinate 157,099 of VDFB02322266.1, read as the reverse complement.
GCACAAAGGATCAATATTGAGGATTTTATTTTTTTACCACATTAGGTGGTCAACTTAATATTCTAAATAAGAATAAACCATATGTACAATGAAGTAGGCTCCATGAGCTAAGAGTTCAGTTAGTAAGGTAAGATAATGCCATTATTACTGCTATAAATATTACATTGGGGTTTATTATTTTTCATCCATGATCACAAACTAGATCATGTGACTAAGAAATATACATTTTCATCCTTGAAATTCTAGAGGATTTAATTAGCAAGATTGGTAGAGTGGCTTCTGTTAGAGGCAACATTGAAAGAAAAAGTAGCTTGATTTTCCTTTATGGGGTGTAGGGAGGGTCAATAATACAAAATGTGGAATAGATGCTTGGAATGGATAAGAATAGGAGGAGAAGGTGGTGAAAATTTTTATTTAACTAAGAATCAACAGGAGAGGCTAGTTTTTGAAGAAAGGGGCAGCCATACTAGACTCAAGTTTATTTCCACCAATCATGTTACACCCATCTACCTCACCAACTATAGAAAAATGTGGGGGGGTTCTATTCTATAGTTGTATTTTTCAATCATGTTATGTAGATAGTTTAGTATGGATACATGACTAAATACTACAACAATTTATATTTCCTCATACCAATTATTCATTACTTTTTTGAAGAGTGACTTAAGAAATTCATTGTTTTTGATAAGGTAAGTAGGGTTTTGAAAGGGCCCAGAACCTTGTACAGAGATAAGAAAAGGAAACTTCCAAACACCAAAGTCTCAAACTTTTCCAACAAAGCAGAGAAGCAAAAACAGTGGAAACACCATAGAATCACAACAAAATAACAACCAACTCCTGACACCAAATACCAAGGGAAAAAAAACACATAGAACAAACAACAATCCTAAGTCAAAGAAAAAGAATAAACCCAAAACATAGGGACCAAGAGCCCAAAAGACCACCTGAAATAGCCAAGCAATAAATCACCCACAACAACTAGACTGTAGCAGACATTTCGCTCAATTTTGGAAAAATTGAGCCTAATAGATTCCCACTAGAAGAGGGGTAAGAATCACAAGTTGTTGCAAAGAAACATTCTTCAAACTACACCATCCAACCAGACACCAACCCCAAAACCATCTCAAAAGGATGGGGCTCCCCTCTATAGGAGAGGAAGAAGTGGGTACTAAAACTACCAAAGACACCTCCCTCCTATGCAAGCACGCTCCACCTCAATAGGAACCAACACAAGAGAGAAGCACTTCCCACAATTTCTACAACCTCCAACTTCACCTCAATAGGAGAGAGCTCCACCTTAATAGGAGCTATATTCACCTCTATTGAATACGACATTTGTAGAATATGGTAGCAAGCAAGAACTCTAGTAGAAAAGGAAAACACCTCCTCCTTTGGTATCCAAAAGGACAAAAATAAAGGGAAGGAAAACAAAAACCTCCCAACCAACATAATCGACCCAAACCACTATAAATCCAATAGCTCCTTCCTCAGAAAAAACACCTTCCACCCCAAGGGGCAACCAACAAACCTAGAACCTAGAACAAAAAAACCATCATCTAGAAGAATGGAAATCATCACTGAAAAAACCACCAGCCAAGCACAAGCCTTGGCCCAAAAATAGTCCATACCCTTGCACAAACTAACTAGAAAGGAAAGCAGGACATCCTTCATGAGACAAGCCCAAAAAGGAAAGGCCTTCACAAAGAATCTTATCAATGGTTCAACAACAACCACAAACAAGGCATGAAGGCCACAAGAGCAAAGGAAAACTGAGCCTAAGACAAGCACCCAACATGGCTCTAAGTTGTAGTAGAAAAATGGCAGATCCATCACAACAAGACCAAAACCTCCCTCCAACAAGAGATTCAAGAAAAGTCCCAACACCAAGGGAGTGTGGAGCAAAGTCAGACGGTCAAAGCAACACACAACAACCCAGAACTTAAACCCAAGACGTGTGAGAGCAATAATCCAGCACCCATGTAACGCCAACAAGGGGAGAGGAGGAAGATCAAACCCCACACGCTCAATAGCCAGTAGAAACCTCGAAGGGGCCAACAAACAAAGGAGGCCATGAGAAAGCACCAAAACAACACTATCTTCATCCTTAGAGACAACCTCACCATCTCTAGCGGAAGAGCAACACACAAGAAAACTAGATATGAAAGCGTCCCCAAAGAGTAAGGGGCAGAGACAAAGCAAGCACAGAGCAAGCAAGCGCTTGACAGTCCCTTCCAACACAGTAGAAGAGAGGTCACGGGAAAAGAACAATGGTGAAACCAAAATCCATTGATAAATAACTACCCAACCAATGACCAATAGGCCAACAGCAAAGGAAAGAACAATCTTCGATCCAATGCAGGAAGAAGGCACGAAGGAGGGAAACACACTAGGAAACACAAAGGCATCCACCCCCCGACACAGCCAATGAGCATGCACAAAACCATCACCCAAAGTAGACAAAGGGCAGCCAACAAGGAGCACAAACAAATTTCATAGGTCCCCATCCACCACCAGCCAAGTAGCATCCTCGTCATCCTCAGAGTTGGAATCACCCTCCTCAGCAAAACCAGAGGATTTCAAAATCCCCCCACAACTATTTTTCCTACTCCTGTGCACCTCCATATTTTGATATTTTTCCATTCATTGTTTTTGATTGATTAAGCAGGGAAAGGGCTCTGATCCCATACATAAGCAGCAAATTAGTCCAGAGAAATAGCAACCAAACAGAACAAGGGAGAGAGCAGAACTAAGAAGAACCACTTCCCCTCACCCAACCAACCAAAAACAAACATCACCCTACACCAACAAAATAAAAAGATATAAACCTATCTAGAATCCCATACAGATTTAACCAGTCCATACAATCATCAATCCACCAAAAAAGGTTATAATATAGGCATAACCTGTTAAAAGTACCCAACAAGTTCATAATGTTTATAATAGAAATAAAACTTAAATTAATACAGTTTGGGCATATCAAGCCTTTGTCACAAAAAAGCCTAAAAAAAGAGCGAAAAACCCAGATAACAACAAGCATCAAAGAGCAAATAAAAACAAGAACCGAGGATTAAGCATCCTCAATAAGGCTCCAAGCCTTCTTCAGGTCCTCCATTGTGTCTTCAAGGCTATCCTTGATCTCCATTTTCCCTAACAGATCAACATCATCTCTATTCTCTTTTTCCTCTGTTGTTTCTTGATTTTACCCTGTCCTGAGATAGTAGCCATCACCACTCTTTTCATCACCACATCCATAACCCTACACATGTTCATCACATCATTTTCAACAACCTAAAACCTGTTAGAATTGTCTTCTTTCTACATCATTTTCTCAAGCAGCTCTATCCTTTCTTCCAACCTTTCCATTCTAGTGTTCTCCATGGTTGTTTGCTTATCTTTCAAGCCTTCTTCATTACTAGCTAAAACCATATTAATATCCGTGTCCTTGAGGTCAATAGTAACCTTTCCTTTTTCCTTGACCATTCCAGTATCCTCCTCCACATCCTGCTCTTCCTCCTCCCCCTGACTCGAATCTTCCACGTCCTCAAATCCTGACGCCTCTTCCTTAGTAAATCCAGCTTCTCCCAAACTATCAAGCACACATTCTTCAGAGGAGGAAGCCTTTTCCTCCTTGGAAACCTTCTTCCCTTTTTATTTTCTAAAGGCACCTCTGATTTCTTATCATCAGAACTTTTTGATTTTTTGCTATTATTCGACCCCTTGAATGCAACCAGAGCCAAACGAGTCAATCTATGACCCACTAGGGTAGTAGACCCACATTCAGGGCTATTCTCATTATCATCCAGAATTGTTATAGTGTGAGGGTCAGAACCCAACTCTTGAATCAACAGTTTTCTTTTCTTATTAGCAATAGAAGAGAGGGGAGTTGCACCACATTTTTTAGGGGTTATTTTGAGGAGCATCGACCAAGAGGGGTCCACAACATTAGGGGAAGGGTTAATAGATTCTTTGACAAGGGAGTGGGGTTGAATTTTAATTAGTTAAATTTTCATAGAAATTTTAGGGGTGGGGCTCTCAATCAGGTTATGAAAAGTGTTTCTTTGCGAGGTGGTAGCAAGGAAATACTTGAATATGGCTCTAATCAAGCCCTGATGCAGAGGAGGATTAGCACCATTAGTAAGGCTTTGTTTCAGGGAGGAGAGGAGGAAAAAGAGTAAGTTTATTTTCTCCAGATTCCTGATATGGTTGAGGATTGGGAAATGATATCCATGCACCGACTAGGCCCTATAAAGTAAAATATTTCATTACAAAATAATAGACATTATGGTAGGGGAGTGGGAGTAACAATCAGAATAAGCATTCTGGAATCTATGTGCCTTTTCCCTAGCTTCAAATATTTTTTTAATATAAATCTAGTAGTTACCCATGCTTAACCTTTCTATCTTCTTTCCTTCATACACAAAACCCGTCGCATTAGCAATCAACTTAGTATCCATAGTAAAGTGGAGACCAACCAACTAGACTTCTCCATCTTTCCAAGCATTTGCAAACATGTAGCTGAGCTATTCACTGTAACCCCCATGGCCGCAAAGTATGGAGTAAACCCAACGCGTTCAAACAAGACCCATAATTTTGCATTCTTCTTCAAGGAATCATATTTGCTTGGCTTCGTCCTCTTTCTAGAGCCTCCCATAGTTTTTCTTTAGTTAGATAATCCTTTCAAAGAAGTAAATACTCCTCTCTTAGACCTTCCTCATTTACAATAGAAGCGATAGGAAATTCAAAAATTTCAACTTTAATAGAAACTTGGTGGCTTTTCATTTGAGAGGATGATGACTCAAACCTTTTGGTGATATATTTAAAATAATTGAGTTGCTTGCAAAGTCTAGCCTCATGTCTTCAAAATCTGCCATTAATGGAAATGACAACTCCATCACCTTTAAGATACAAGATTACATTGTTTTGATTATCCTCCCTATCACCTGCGATAACACATGCTAAAATGTATTTTCTCAAATCCTTCATAAGATTTTTAGAAATGTGGGTGACAATCATCATTACCACCTTCACTCTATTTTCATTATCACACGAGTCTTCTAAAAAAACTGGTCCTTTCATGCCATTTCTTTTTAAATCTTTGAGATTTAGCGTACAACTTCCATAAATAGAGTACATCGAATTTCATCTATTCAACTTACCCAACTACCACATGAGAAGGAAAGTGATTATGATAGCTGGACAACACTACCGACCCTTCATCTTAATTAAGCTCTTTTTGTCCATGATGAATTAATTAAACCCTCCCAATTTATCATTGGATATTATTTCCTTAATTTTATTTGATAATTGGGAGAAGTCCCAATATTCCTAATCTGAATGATGTAGGCCAAAATTCGCCATTGCATTGACAACCCTATTGCCTTCCCTATAAATATGACTAATCTTGCAATGCTTAAAGGATTGTAACATTTGTTTAAAATTATCCAAGATTTCTTTTAACTCCAATGGAACATCAACCTTATTGTTCAAATAGTCAATAATAAGCTTGGAGTCACCTTCCACCATAACTTTAGTGTAGCCTTTATCTTTTAAATAACATATTCCCACCCATGCCGTATAAGCCTCAGCCAAGTTATTAGTTTCTATACCCAGACCTTTGCTATATCCAATAACAAAATTTACTTTGATGATTTCTTACTATTCCACCCTCCCCTGCCAAGCCAGGATTCCCCTTAGAACACCCATTGAAGTTACATTTAATCCATCTTGAGTCTAGGGGAATCCAAATAGTGCTTTTTCTAATAAGTTGTTTGACCCAGTTGATATTAGTAAGATCATGAGATATTCCCCATAGTTGCTTGATTCACATCTCTTGGTATGATGGCATTTTCTTTGAAGGATCATACTTACAATTTTCAATGTTTTCTTGAATTTGTTTCTTGATAGACATGCACAACTCTTTACTATTCTTTTTTGTATCCCTAAAAACTCTATTGTTCCTCTCTTTATAGTCCCCAAGTGAGGTACAGGAGAAATTGCCTCCAAAGGTCAATAATAATATTATGGGAGTAGGGAAAAATACTCCAATAGTCAATAAACATTTTTACTGATGAAGGAAAAACCCATTCAATCAACAAATTCTGTAGGAAAAAATACCACACTTCTTGAGCATAAGGACATTGAAATAGCAGGTGCATAATGGTTTCCTCCTCTTCATTACAAAGATAGCATTTATTCACCAAATACCATCCCTTTTTCTTTAGATTATCAATTGTAAGGATCTTTTCATGAGTCACAGTCCACCAAAAACAATTAATCTTAGGAATTAAATTCTTGCTCCACACCATTTTCTAATTAAAAACACTTTTTTGGAATAATTGGGATTCCATGATCTCATACATAGATTTGATAGAAAATCTCCCAAAAGAACTTTTTGTGCAGATCCACTCATCATCCCTATTCATCGAGAATAGCTTAGGAACTCCAATTTGTCGTAGGAGGGAATCCAAAGCAACATCCCAATTCTGTTGTCTACCTCCCCTAAGAACAACAATATTTAAATAGCTCTTAAAGTCTATCCATTTTGGCCTTAGACCATCCCAATCTATATAATTGGAGACTTTCTTTCCAATAGTTATTTTCATTCCTATTTTAATTTTTTGGAGATCGTTGTTAGCTGACAAGGGAGCACAAGTAGTCTAGGCATCCTCCCATAAGTCAATTTTGTGACCATTTCCAATTCTCAATTTCGCTCCTTGTGTTAAAGTACCTCTAATCTTTAGCAAGTTATTCCAAAAAATAGAACCATAGGGGAGATCCTTTTTCTTGAGGAAGCAACAAACATCTTTATTTCTTAAGTACTTGACCTGTACAATCTGTACCTATTCCTTTTCTCCTTCCAGAAAAAACCATCCCATTTTTTCCACAAGAGCTTTATTAAAAACTTTTATTCTTCTTATACCCAAACCATCATCTCTCTTCGAAGTGAAAACAATATCCCATCTAACTAGTGCCAATCTTTTCCTTTCTTCCACCCTCGACCATAAAAATATCCTTTGTATAATTTCAATCTTCTCAGCAATAAAGGAAGGAATGTTAAAGAGAGAGAGGTATTAAACAAGGGTGTTTTGCAAAGATGCTTTTAGAAGTTGAAATTTCCCAATAAAGCTTAGCAACTTACCTTTCTAAACAACTAGCTTCTTTTGGATCTTGTCAACAATATAATTTTAGTAATTACTATGAGGTTTTCTTGAAATTAAAGGTAAGCCAAGATAGGTAGCCAACATATCAGCTTCCTAGTAGCCTATAATATTTATTACTTTCTCTTTTATTGTCTATCTAGTGTTAAAGAAATAGATCTTTCTCTTTTGGTAATTGATATATTGGCCTGAAACTCTAGCATATTTATCAAGAACCTCTTTCCATTGCCTGGCTTCTAAGATAGAATCCTCCCCAAGAAGGATAGTGTCATCAACAAATTGTTGGTGTGAGGCAGGGAGGAGGGATGAAGCACCACACAATCCTTTCAGTTTTTTGTTAACAAGTTGTCTTTGAATATTACGACCCAAAACTTTAGCAACAATAACAAGCAAGGAGACAAAGGGTCACCTTGTCTCAGACCACGACCACAAGAAAAGAAGCCTTGCGGAACCCCATTTACCCAGACTAAAAACTTAGGAGTAGTGACACAAGATCTAATTAAGTTGATAAATTTTCCTTTGAAACAATTTTTTCAAGAACGGAAAAAAGGAAATTACAAGAGATCCAATCATAGGCTTTAGAAATATCAAGTTTCAAAGCCACACCTTGCTTTTTGCTAAGGTCCATAGAGTGTATCACCTCACGAGTATATATAGCAACATCCAATATTTGTCTACCCTGAACAAACCCCTTCTGATTAATAGCAATCATCTTATTCAAAACTAATTTTAGTCTATTCACCATTATCTTAGAAAATATCCTATATGTGGTGTTACACAAACTGATAGGTCTATAGCCATTCATAGAAGCAGCCTCATTCGACTTAGGGATTAGAACTATTAAAGTGGTATTCATCTAATTTAAAATCCTTTAAGATCTGAAGAAATCCCTAACAGCATTGAAAAGGTCAATTGAGACAATTTCCCAAAACTCCTGAAAGAAACTCGGAGGAAAGCCATCAGGCCCCGGGGCTTTATAGGCACCAAAAGAGAAAATTGCCTCCTTAACTTCTTGCAGAGAAACAACTTTCGGCATATCTTTTAAATCCTATTTTGAGATGACATGTGGAATAACCCATAGAATATCCTCCAAATAAAAACTATCCACCACAGGAATTTTAGGAAAGTTTGAAAAGAAAGAATTAGCTTCCTTAGCAAAATCCTCCACCCTATCCAGTCTTATCTCATTAGCTATATTTAAGAATCTAATCCTATTTCTACATTTGTGTTTTAAGGTGGACTGATGAAAAAACTTTGTATTTCTGTCACCTTCCTTCAACCATTGAATCCTTGATTTCTATTTCCAAAAAATCTCTTCTTTTTTATTTATTTTATACCAATGAGATCTTAGGTCCATTTATTGGTTATAGGTATTTTCCTCCACATTTCCCAACTCCATCAGATCCTAAATCTCCTTAATTTGTAAGCTTAAAGCTTTTTTGTGGAGAATATATTTCCAAACGAATATTTATTCCAACCCTTAATATTTTATTTTACTCTCTTCAACTTTTGAGTTAAACGATATATGGGAGTACGTACCATCACAAGGAGCATTTCATGACTCTTCAACCAAGGATTTGAAGTCCAGATGAAGAGACCACATAATTTTGTATCTAAAGGGAAAATTTCCTTTAGCAACTTTATCCTCCCACCCAAGGAGGAGATTATTATGATCTGAACCAATCCTAGGGAGAGTAGTAAGAATGAGAAAACTATAAAATGTTTTAATTTGAAGAGACAAGGAAATGATCCAACTTAACTTGGATTAAATGACTACACTGTCTTTTATTATTCCATGTAAAAAGTGAATCATTCAGAGGAATATCCATTAGCCCCACAAAGTTGAAGAAGCCTAACAAATCCATCATGCTATCTGAGAAAAAAATAAGACCTCCACATTTTTCTTAAGTATACAGTGGGGAATTAAAATCCCCACCCAACATCCAATACTCCTCCTTTCTGTTTGTGATAATTCCTTCAAGAAAGTTCCAAAGATTTAATCTATCAAGGGACAAGTTAGGCCCATAAATATTAACAAGATTCCACTTGTCTGAGGTAGTAATATCTTCCATAAAGACTATCAGACAACTTTTGTTGCAAAAATTTAGCCCACCAAAAAGCCTAGCAGGGTTCCAACAAGTTGTAATCCCTCTTGAGGCTCCATCAACATCATTCACTTCAAAATTTTCACTAGTACAAATCCATTTGATAACTTTCTCAAAATTCTCTCTTTTCATTTTAGTTTCCTAGATTAAGAGGACATCCAATTTCACATCCACCAAATAGGCTTTCAACAAGTGTTGTTTGTAGGGGCCATTAAGTCCCCTAATTTTCCAAGACAACAAACACATTGGAAAAAGGAGCAACAAAATCACCTTGATACTACTAAAGAATGGGAGAGAACCTCCCACTACTTCTTTTTGGATTTACTCCCAACAAGGGAGTCAAGAGTTCTTTATTTTATAGAAGCCACATCTCTAGTTGTATCTTCATTCCTTGATTCTTTTAAGGGTGGACTGCCCACCTTGTTGTTTCCTCCCACATCTGGTTTCTTCTTCTTCCTTAATTTTTTGTTTATTTTATTCCAATCCTCATCCCCCAAACCCTATTTTTGGGGGGAAGAGGAAATCAACAAGCTCTTTTTGTCTTCTTCACTTTTTTCCTTCTCTTGTTTAGCTTCTAGTGTCTGAACCACCTCCAATCCAAGACCAACCTGAGAGAGCTCAAGGGAAGTAGTCGAAAATTGTTCCATCTAACTATTAAACTCACCTTCCTCTAGGATAGGATTTCCTTATTTTGTTCTTGAAGTTTGAAATCAACTTCCTCCACTTCTTGTGATAGCTTTTGCAAGTTATCAAACATATCATTTCCATTTTGTGGGTTAAGGTACTTCTCCAGAGAAGGGGAAGAAGTGAACCCTTCAACTTCTACCATTGGAATGACCTTTTCTAAATTTTCAGGGAGGACACACTCATTCAAACATTGATCGATATCCTCAGCCAAGGTCTGAAAAGGCATCGCCTCCTTATCAGAAAGTTGCATTACCAAGGTAGAGCTTAGTGTAATAGGATTCTTTAACAAAGCTACAGGGGCAACTTTTTTGAGGGAGAGTTCAAAAACTCTCCTAACTGGGGTTTTTTAGGTTCAAGAGGGAGCTTTTTACAAGCATCTTGTAAATGACCAAACTTATTACACACCTAGCAATAAAACATAACCTTTTCATAATCTAAAGGTTGAACCCATCTACCAAACTTTGATTTTAAGGTCACTGTAGTGGGAAGAACTTTGTTAACAACAACATTCACACACATTCTAGCATATACCAGTCGTGACTTGAGAAGGGTCACTTTATCCACCATTACCAAGGTACCAAAGGAATCAACAATTCCTTTAAAAATATTATGATGCTATAATTCCAAGGGTAAACCAGGGAGCCTAACCCAAGTTGGGGCCATCTTACCAAGGTCCACTGAGGCATCAAATTCAGGCTTCCACTTACACAAGGACAAAATATTCTTAAAGCCTCTATCGAAGGCCCACGGGCCTCCCATGAGAACCTTGATCATATCCTTTGGGATGACAAAACTAAATAAAAATAAACCTTTAGGCATAGCACTAATTGAGACACTACCCATGAGATTCCAAGTGTCAGTGGTCCACTTACGTGCCTGGTCAATATTAGGACGAGCAACAAATAATTTACCCATCAGGGATAACTTCAAGCCCTCAATAGCATCATTCAAAATCACATCTAGGACATCCACCTCATCCCCTTCCACAATGCAAAAAGAAGACAAAGACACTGGAGACACCTTTGTTGGAATCTTCCCTCCCACAAGCTTGTCCACATATGACAATGGGTCCTGACCAGCCAAAAAACCGTCCTTACCCCCGGGATTTGAGGCAAGCGACTTACCAGGTGTACTTTTAAAACCCCCTACAGGTGAAGAAGAGGAGGAAAATTTTTGAGGAGCAGAATGCATAGGTGGGGGAGCCTTGTTGGGGCCCCCGTCATTCCAGATCATCAGGGTACAAATTCACAGAAATTTGAAAAAGGAAACGCGTGAATAGAGCTCAGTCTCGTATGTAAATATGTTATGTACAAGTGACTATTGACTTTCAAGAAAATTGAATTTATTTCAAGAAAAGTAAAGAAAAAATAACCAATTTTTTTTATTATTATTATATTTCAAGAAATAGTTACAATGAAATTGAAAGGACAAAACCTATATATATATATATATATATATATATATATATATATATATATATATATACGAGATTGCCTAATATAGAAAGCAATTCTTAGCTCTCACAATTTTGTACAGGAGGTTTGAAGCTATAAAAAATTTACAAAGCAATAAAAAGCATTCAAATCATAGTGATTAGGTGTTTTTTTGTGTTTTTTTATCAATTTATCATGTGTTAAAATGATGATAATATTTGTATTCCTTTTGTCTTCTTGTGGATAAAATTAGTCATATATTTAAAAAATATATAAATTATGTAATTTCTGAAAGAAAAGTGTAGTCATGTTTATGGGTTTTATGCTAGGAAATGCTCATATTAACATCTTTCTTTTGTGTCAAAACTTATGTGTTATTCTTCCTTCATCATTAGTATAGAACAAAATATCTTGTGATTAAATTTTTCAAAGAAATAAAAAAATATAGTTTCTTTATTTCATGGAAAATATTTACATATATGATTTTTAATTAATTTGGGAAAATCTAATTCACCATTCATATGTGTGATTTTGGGTTTTCATCACTTTGATTTTTCTTTTTCCTTTGGTGTTCTTGGGTTAAAAGTGCTAGAACCCAACTGTGTAAGCCTCAAAATTTGTAAATTAGGTTTTTTTTCCCTGTGTTGTATCGCTTTTGTGTAAACCTACCTTTCATAGCCAATCTAAGGGAGTCTAAGTGGTTTTCCATGAGTCAATTTTTTTCCAAGTTTTGCTCTATGTCATCCCTTAGGTCCTCATTATGTGTTAAAATCTACAAAAATCTACAAAATTCTAAGTGTGGAGTGTGTTTGGGTCATTTCCTTAAGTTTTGTAAGTTATTATACTTTCAAAGTTATCCATCCCAATATGTCATTCCATATATCTCCACTTTCTTCTTTTTCCTTATTGAGTTGTCAAATTTCATCCTCTAGACATATATTTCTACCTAATCTTAATAATACAATCCTTGATCTTGTAAAATATGTCTAAGTATAGTTTTCAAACTATTAGCTTTTCCTTTACTTGCATACCATCCATTCAAACCCAAAAATCCTAATCATTTACATTAATTCTCTTCAAAGGTTTGGGAATTACTTAGCTAGTATATCATCATCTTTGCTCCCCAAATTATAAACTCCCAACCATTTTCCTTAAATCCTTTGTTACACTATATTTTTGAACTTGTGATTCCTTGGTTATCGTTTACTTGCCATCCTCAAGTTTTGATCCTTGAAATTCCTTTCTAAACACTTAAGTTTTCTAAAAATACTAAAATTTGAAACTTTCTTAGTTTTTCATGCCTTCCACTCATTGTCATCGGCCTATTAGAGTTACCTTTCCTCAAGTACCCTTCATATGTCATTCTTAACCTTGATCTTTTGGTCCCTTACTAATAAAAATTTTCTTGCCTTTCAAATCAAAGCTTTGAGATATCCTTTATCCAAGTACCTCATTTGGAATACCTTGAATCCTTGACTCTCAACTCAATGTTTTCACTAATTATTCTACTAGAGTCATAATTGTGGCCTTCCCTCTATCCAAGTACTTATTTCCTATCATGCTTGAATCTCGACCACACTAATTCCTTCATTCACTTTTTGTAATTTAAACTTTTTCCCATCCCTTTACCTTGGTACTCTTTCTAGCGCTTCTCTAAACCTTCATCACCTAATAACTTCCCTAATGCTTCTTATTAGAGTTTGAGGAATGAAAATATTTTCAAAATGGTACCAAGTATGAGTCATCTTTAAACCTTAATCCCTAATATTTCAACACTCTTTTATGTCATTAGTATTATTTATTCAAATTCCCTCCATCAACATGTCTTCCCAGTCACCTTCAATTCCTCAATTATCTGACTTCTTGAGTGACATGATTCATTAGGTATTCCTAACCCATAACCCCCAGCGATCCAAAACTCTATTTTTTCTTGTATCGTCCCACCTCTCCCTACATGTCTAGAAGACAATTTATAACCAAATTTGATGCAGTTACCATCAAAAAAGGAATTTTCCTAATTAAAAAGTATTGTTAATCATTTGGTGGATTTGCATGAAATTTTCTATAAAAAGAGGAGAGAAAAACACACAACACCTTTAATGATTCAAAATGGCCCTGCAACCACCAAACAAAATCTAACTACACCCAAAAATTATTTTTTATGAAAGAAGGCACAAATTCAAATGATAAAATGCTGAGAGTGTCCATGCCCTAATTTATTTTAATAATTGAGAGTTATAAAGCTTGAGCATTCACATCATTTCCCATGAATCTTTCTAATGGATTTCATAAGCGCTCTACCATCCTCTACACAAAAATTAGAGGTTTTCGTTGACCATTATTGTTTGTAAACAATTCATAAGGCATTAAAAATTTACCATTATTTGTAAAAAAAAATACCATCAAGATTTTACTAGAAAGATAATTAATTTTTACTAGGGACAATAATTAATTACTTATGGAAAGGAAGTTACTATTGACTAGGAGGAGAATCTTGGAGTCTAAGTTAGTTTTGGGAAACCTACTCCCATGATGTTATTTTGGACACTTGTGATATTTTGGATGGCTATAACACCTCCAAATGAAGATAGAAACCACCTTGTAAAATAGGACAAATTAGTTGCCCGTGTTTAAGAGGTGAGTAATGAGGTTACAACCTATATTTTTTTATGTAATAAATTCTTAGATTTATCAAAGGAAAGAGTTGGGATATCATAAACATCTTGGATTCCCTGTTTAGATGGTAGAAATGTAACATTATGAGTTAGATTGCAAAGTATATTTGAAAGTATTAAAGAAGTGAATATTTAAGAGGAGAAAGGAAGGATTGTATGTATATCTATTCTTGAAGATAATAAATATGTGGGCCTCTTATTTGTAATTTTTTCTCAAAATGGTTTCTCAACATAAACATCGTGTTATGTGTTTGTTCTTCTATTTCATATTTCTTTGTGTTGTTGATTTACTTTCTTGCAATATCCATTTGGTTATACATATTGGTTAAATTATATTTCTAATTGAATTTAAAGTTTTATTTTATATTTGTTCACCTTAATTTCTAACATCTGGTATCAAATTGGTCAACTTTGATTCTTAGGTGTAACTATGAAGGCTTTTTGAGCTATAGTGGGAGTATTGGTTGATCTTGTTTTGCAATTTTTTTGTGTAGAAGCCACAGATGCACCCTCATCTCATTTGGACATTGATAAGTTCAATGGAATAGTTTATGATCTATGGAAGCTAAAAATGGAGGATCTTTTAGAGGCGAAAAATAAGTCATGTGTATCAAAGGAAAATTTCCCACTAGATGTTATTTAAGACACATAGGAAAAGTTAGACAAGAAAGCTTAGGGGAACATCTACCTTTATCTTTCAAACTCTAATTTTTTGAATGTAGTTGATGAACCTGTGGCATGATTATTATGGAAATGGTTGGGTGAGATTTACCAAGTAATTTTTTTGGAAAATAATTTATATTTAAAAGTAAAATAATGGAGGTCAATTTGATGGTAGAGCATTTGAATAAATTTAATTTGATTTTGAGTAATTTAGATTATGTCGATGTTGATATAAATGAAGAAGATAAGTGTATTATGCTTCTATGTTCTTTTCTTGAGTTATGGGAGAACATGATTCTTTCCTTTAGTGCTAATATTTCAAATACTACTAAGATAGACTATTGTTGCAACTTTTTTTTCAAAGGAAGTGAAGAAGAAAGTCACTATAGATGATTCAAAGGATGCTCTCCATGTCAAGGGAAGGTTTAAAGGAATAGGATTTGAGGGAGATTAGAAGGGGTCTAAGGAAAAATCCAAGGTTAGATCTAACGCTCTAGATAAGATAAATAGGGTGAAGCATTGGAACTATGGTAAAAGGGGACATGTGAAGAAGGAATGCAAAAACAAAAAAGAAACAATTAGATTCCACCATAAAAAAAGTCCTCTAATTTAGGTACAGTTGTATTTCAATGGTGGGAGGATAAAAACCTTGGTGTTGCATATTCCTAGATTAGCTAGAAATGCAATTTTAGTATCTAAGTTGAATGATTCAAGAATACATGTATCTTTTTATAAGCATGGTTGTAGATTGGTAAGGGGGATTTTAGTGATAGTGAGAGGGATAATAATTCAAAATTTAATTAGGATAGATACAACCACTATTTTTAACTATACCAATGTAACTGAGAAAACTAAAAATACAAGTATGTTGTGGCACCATAGATTGGGCTACATAAGTGAGTATGGTTTAAATAATATTTTAAGTAAGATTTTGTTAGATGATTTTCTTATTCTAATGAGAATTTTGATTTCTATTATTATTGTGTGTTTGGTAAACAAAACAAGATACGTTTTCCTTTAGGCAACGAGAAAGATAAGATTAAATTATAAAATATTCATTTGAATATTTTTGGACTTATGGATATTGAATTTATTAAAAATTTAGATAGTTTGTGTCCTTCATTGATCATGTCTCAAGATTTTCTTGGATTTATTTTATAAGACATAAATCTATTTTTTTCACTACATTTAAGGAATTTAAGGTCTTAGTTGAAAAGCAGTCGTATTTTAAGATAAAGGTTTTGAGATTTGACAATGGAGGGGAATATTTTTCTAAATAATTTTATGAGTTTAATAAACATGTAGGTATTGTTAGGAAGAAGACTAATTTTTACACTTCTCAACAAAATGGGAGGCAAAAAGGGTGAACTAGACAATTATGGAAAGATCCACACACATGTTAAGTGGTTAATAGTTAGATAAATACTTTTAGGAAAAAGCTATGATTATTTCATGCTACTTGTCAAATATATCTCCTTATAAGGGTCTATATTTAACACCTTATGAAGTGTACATAGGTAATAAACCTTATGTTTCACATTTAAGGGTTTTGGTTGTGAGGCTTATGTTCATGTGCCTAATTAGAAGTGATCTAAGATGGATCCAAAAGATAAAAGGTGTGTTTTTATTGTATATGGTGTGAATGTTAAGGTTTATAAGATTTGGAAGCAACTAACCAAAAAAATTATATATTCTAGATGTGATTTTCAAGGAACTTAGAGCTATTTATAACCCTTATAAACCAAAAGACAAATATAGGGAAAGGAGAGTGCACTTTGAAATTAAGCAAGCGGATGCACATTGAGAAGAACAAAAAGATGGATTTGTAAATGAGGAAGAAAAAGAAGAGGGTTCAATAAATGTTTCTAAACAAACTAAAGAAGTTAGGTAAGATAACTAGGAAGAATTTTAGCAAGCTTAAGAATAGGCATATCCCCTTACGTTCATTCTCAAGAGATAGTAAGATAATGAAATATATTTGACAGGTAAATCCCACTATATTTCTATTGTATATTTTCTTTATTAAGTGCTTATGATGAACATAGATCCTATATGGAAGCTAATATTATAGATGATAGTGAGTCTTAGATACAATCCATGCAAGAGGGCTTGATGGCTTTAGACTCTTGTAACAATTGGGATCTTGCAAATTTTCCCAAAGGAAGGAAGGCCATTGGTTGTAAATGGATCTTATAGATGAATTTTGGAGAAAAGGGTTCATTAGAAAGGTACAACATTGGACTAGTAGGTAAGGGATATTCCAAGTGAGAGGGAGTTAATTTTGATGAAATATTCTCTCTTGTTACAAAATTATCCCTAATTAAATTTCTTTTATCCATAACTACTAATAATCTTGAAAATGAGAAAATGGATGATAAAACTATATTTTTGCATGGATACTTGGAAAAGGAAATTTACATGCAACAAAATAAAGATTTCAATGTAAAATAAAAAGACACTTGGTTTGCACATTAAAATGATATCATTATGGTTTAAAACAATCACCCCATAAGGTATTAGATTTTTTATTCATTTATTTTGAAGTTGGGTTTTGTGAGAAGCAAAGATCACTATGGTTACATTAGGTGTATTGGTGAACATATAATAATTGTTTGTCTTGTATGTGGATGACATGTTATTTTTTATTAGCAGTGAGGGTATGGTTTGTGAGCTAAAATCTCAAATTTCAAGTGTATTTGAGATCAAATATTTGGGGGTAGTGAGGTATATATTGGAATTTAAATCAAAATAAGTTGGATAAACAAAAAAAATTAGCTATCATAGAGTAAGTATGTCATACCATTTTGAAAAAACTTAGTATTAAACATTGTCATCTAATTAGAATTCCTTAGTCTGCAACATTGTCATCTCAAATTTCAAGTGTATTTGAGATCAAATATTTGGGGGTAGTGAGGTATATATTGGAATTTAAATCAAAATAAGTTGGATAAACAAAAAAAATTAGCTATCATAGAGTAAGTATGTCATACCATTTTGAAAAAACTTAGTATGCAACATTGTCATCTAATTAGAATTCCTTTACTAGTCAGCACTAATATTTCATTAGATATGTATGATCCCAAGAGTGAAGATGATTTTGAGGATATGTCTAATGTTTCATATTCTTGAACTTTAATGTATGCAATAGTTTACACAAGTCTATACATTTCCCAAGATATGGGAGTATTGAGAAATTCAATGTCTAACCCTAGTAGAGAGCATTAGAGTTATGTGAAAAGGGTGTTAAGATATTTGCTTGGTATTCTAATTATTGCTTGATTTAATCTAGTACTTAAATTTTGGATAAGGTTTTTCAAAGCAGATTGGATAGGTATATGTCTACTTTGTTTGGATGAGTAGTGAGTTGGATGAGTAACAAGTAGCATATAGTTTCTTTATACACCATCAAAGTAAAGTATATGGTTTTATGCATGTCTTTAAGGAGGTATTTTGGTTACAAACATTGTGTATAGTTATTGGTTTTGATTACTGTTTGTGAAAAGATTTATCCTTTACAAAATGAATAACAAAACAACTCTATAACACCCAAGAAGAATTAATCAATCCACAATAGTTGGAGAGATTATCATTAGGTTGATAATCTTCCTCTGAATTTTAGTTGAGATACAACTCCATCTTCTGATATAATTTTGTATTTTTCAGATATATAAACTTCGGGTATGCTTTTTACCATAAAGTAGAAAAGGAAAACTAACACTTGTCCATAGCCATGAGACAAGTTCAAAGAGCAATGCTTAAATTAACTACTGCTAAAATGGAAAAACTGGAAAACAGTCAATATCGTGACTCAAAGATCAGACAACCAACATTTGTTGACTAGACTCAACACAATTCCAACTGTTTGCTATAAATAACATGAATCAAATATAACAGAACAATGCATTTTAAAGGAAAGGAATGTTCAAACACCTGTCAAAGCTCAAAGAATTTTTTAGAAACATTAACATCTAATTCGCTATTACTGCACAAAGACAATAACTATTCACAGAAAAGAATTGAAACTACAAAAATTGATCCTTTATTTAGATTGATTCTCACTCATGCATCAAAGTGCAAGGGGGATCAAAATTTTAGACCCTTGCAATGTCAAAATACAACATACTTAAAAAATTTCATCCGTAATGATTAAGGTTTCTTGGAACAGATTTTTGGGTGTTAACCGCTACCTAATCGGACAAAGTTGGCCAAAAATCAATTAATTATGTCAAATCATGACAATTCCCTTCATTAATTGTTGTTTTTGGGGATGGTTATAATTGCATCCCATTTTTGACTGATAGGACAGGAGGATGAATCGTTGTTTGATATAAGCAAACCACGTGGCCTTACTTCATGCGAAATGATCGCCACCTTAGCTTCTCTATGACTGTTGGTATGCCACCTAGATCATTTCATGAAAATTTTTAAATGTTGAGGGATACTTGAATCCAATTTACAATATCTCCATCACATCTTCAAGCATGTTGAGCTCTTTGAGTGAGATAGTTATGGAGACTAACTTCATATTAGTTGAAGGTGTCGACTGCAGTGTTGTTCATAGGCTGGTGCAAGACCAGCTGAAAGAAGTCTTCCTCATCCACAGTGATGTGAAGGAAGAATTCATTCGCAAGGTGATCAGTGAGCACTTCCTAGTTCAAGTGCATGTTCATAATGTCACCCTACTCGAGTATTTTCTATATAATATCGTACACACTTTTGGTATATTTGGTTGGGCTTTACAAGTTGTTGTGTGTATGGTTCATCCACGGTACATGTAGAGTATCAAAGATATGCTAAGAGGGATTTTTGTTCACCCTCATGTGGGCCTGATTGGTGACACTATCTATATCTCTTGTGCACTACAAAATGAAAGGATTGGACAAGGTGTTACTCTAATGTGTGTTGTCCTTGAAAGAAAAACATTGGAGACATTCGCTCACCATGTGGAGTACAATGAGAACCTCTTCTCTCCTGCGTAGATTGAGCGAATCAAGAGGTGATCAAGGCCATCTGAGTCATCATATTTACCCTATGTGTCTGAAGACCCCTGTTATGAAATCACCCCCTTTTGGAAATGTAATAAGAAATTTTGTCAATACATATAAATAAATATATATATATATATATATATATATATATATATATATATATATATATATATATATATATATATATATATATATATATATATATATATATATATATATATATATATATCTTTTCGGATTTTCAATTATTCTACATCATGGAGATCTTTGTCTTGTTTTATTTAAATTGTTGCACTTTAATTGTATCCTCATAGGGAAAATGTATGAAAATTTGTGTTTTCTTTTAATAAATTTTCTTTTCATGTAATTTCATCCTTAGTAATGAAAATATTTAAGCCCCAAATGAATTGGTAAATGCCTCTGAATGATTTTTGAAAAAGTGTTAGAGTACGCTAGGATTGAAGAAACTTGCTTGTATGTCACCCCCAAAGAATGAACTCATTACTTCAATTTGTCTCAGTTAGTCTTTCCTCGCCAACTTGATTAATAATTCTATCGAAAGAAATGAGTTTTATGTAAAACCGCCAAACCTAAAAGTGCTTATAAAATCCTTCAAATTCTCTGCACACT